>CABEEJ010002282.1:51993-71447 GCA_901482245.1 Timema douglasi | reverse complement strand
CCCCACCTCAAATGCCCATGGCCCTAAAAGCCCCGCGAGACAAAGTGATTTGATTGCTACGTGCTGGACGTCTCTTCGAGTCACGCAGACAGATATGATAGCCTTTACTTAAGTGTCCCTTGCCGATAGCGTGATGGATAACGGAAATGAATGGGTTCTAGTGAGGGGGGAAAGGGGCGTGGTAAATAGGTCGAAGTCAGGAGTTATCTATACTTACAGGTGGAGTCTATGAACGGATACCGTGCGTTTGGTAAATAACAAAAGATGAAGAAATCCTTCAAAATAAAATATGTTATCACGTTTAATAACCTCAAAAATTTTTTTAATGTTTACACAATGTAAATTGTAATATTTAATATTATTTATCATATTTTGGAAAATAAAGATTATATTTAAATAGGTCACTAACCTTATTGTCACAACCCTCTGTGGGCGATGGTTGTGGAGATTGTGCGAACTAAAAGGCAACACTTTTAAGACAATTAATAATACTAAAAGTATAGAATAAATTATATGATGTGTTAACTGAGTATGCTAAGTAATATGGAAACTATCTTGTCAGAAACCCTTATTACATCTTACTAATCCCTTGTTTTCAAAAAAAACTATGTTACTTCTGAGCTTTTAGGGGGTAGGTTCCCCCTTAATCGTTAAGTCCTTATAACCAATCAGGGAGAGGCTGATTCTTCAAGTAGGGCTAAGTGACACATATTCTCGTTTGACATAAGTGACACATATTCTCGTTTGACATTAGGCTGGTACAACATTTGAAATACATTCGATACCTGGCGGGTGGACAAGAATCCACGGTTTTTGTTCACTGACACTTCAGCTCATCATCACTTTACTGTTTACATTAACTATACAACTGAGTCAATTAAATATTTAACTGCAAATTATGGTGCTACAAAGTATTAATAACCTGTATTGGTTGACATGTGATCTAGTGGGTTACTCTCTGGTTGGATTGTATTGCCGGTGGTGGCATGATAGGGGTCCGAATCAAGGTCGGATGTATTGAGGGTGTTTTTACTAACTGGTTTCACTCTCTTCCTCCATGCAAATGTAAACACATTTCATCTAAAATTCTACCTACTTAATTCCTAATTCAGTTTGTATATGTTATGCATGCGTATATATCGAATGGGTAGTAAGAAAAAGTATATATGAGAAAACTATTATTATTAATTTTTATGAATTATGTCACTACCCGTATCGGCTATCCTCATTTAATTAAATCATAGGGGTAGGTATGTGAAACAAATATCGATACTTTACTAATATCGATACTCGTTTTTTATACTCGGTACTTTTTCCTATACTTTTACTGATTTTAGTACTCATACTTCGGGATCGAAAGAGATTACTTTCTTTGTCATCTCCACTCATGCCGGAATTAAATTTTTACTAGGGTGGACTGTTGAAGAACAAATGACACTATTTCTCAATTCTCAATCATTTTCTGCATGACTAGCAAGAAGAAACTCTAGCACACAATCTCTTTTAGCTCGTCACAATTCATAGCTGTTCTTTCACCATCTTCAATGGTTAAAGAAGAATAAAAAAATAGATTGAGAAAAAAAGTTACTAATCATAACTAGCTTATAAATAACTTTCCATCGGCTAAATTTTCATAAACATTTTGAAATATGGTATGGTGAAACCTTTTATAATATCCATCATACAATACTGTCTATCAAACCTTCTAAGTTGCAGCACGCAACATAGATGCGAAAGACCTGAGTATACTACTATATGGTTTAATTATTATACTTTTCAGTATTTAAATAAATATGAAAATACAATTATTATGATGCAAAAGTTGAAATTATTATTACTATTAATAGAAAAATCTTTTTCCAAATTAAAATCTCGATACCGATACTTACTGTTATCGATACTTTTATTTCGATACTTGTATGGTATTGATATTGAGTATAATATCGACACTTTTCTTTCAATACCACATCCCTACATAGGGGTAGAAGTAGGGAAGGTAGAATTTAGAGAAAGTTTTCCCCCATTTGCGTAAATGGTGATATGGAAACCGTTTGAGAAAACACAAGCTCAGTACACCCAACCGGGATTAGAACCTCAACCACTCACACAACAGTCAATCAGAGCAAAAGAGATTGACGAATAGATCACGCGCCCACATATACGGGTTGTTTTCTATTATTTTTAATCTTCGTGATGAGTGACGAGATAAAGACGTAGACATTTTAAAACCATTCTATTTTTAATAAATTATTCTAAACCTGCCTATGGGGTCAAATAATCTAAGGCGCCTCTATCGCAATATACTGTATTTCTGAGGATGGGCAGATCCATGCAGTTCAACTATCAGTCTTGTTTACTAAAGCTGTGTTTTCCCTAATATGTTTCCAATCGAATTCAAATCAAATGCAGTTACACTTACTCTAAATTATTATTATTATTATTATTATTATTATTATTATTATTAGCACCGCGTCTTACTATCCGTTCGGGTTATACGCACTTACGCTAATGTGTTATGGTAGGGTGATTGTGAGATGAAATGAAGGACCTACAGTTTAACGTGGAATACGAACCACAGTGGAGGCCTGGCATTCCTCACATTCACAAGATGTCTTGTCAGAAGTGAAGGAAGGGTTTGGTAATCAGATAAATCTTTGCCGGGACCGAGGACACTTACTCTAAAGTCCAACTTATTTAACCCCTGAATTCAATAGTATAAATATGCAGCTAGTCCGATCCCGCTTTAAGACGTACTTCTCTCTCTCTCGATATATATATAAGAGAGATCCTTCACATACGATTTTATTTCGAGCTCCAAGAGCTACCAACCGAAGGTGTGCAATATGTCATTGATAAAGAGTCATACAAGGCAGGCGGTAAATAGGACTTGCCAAATTGGGAAGAGGGAATAGGTTGATTGCCAAAAGTTTCCCCTCTTTCTCAGAAACCCCCTTCCTCTATTCTACTCACCTCTCCCTCCTCTCACCCTCATCCAACACCAACCGTTCCTTCTACCTTCCTAATGAATGATATTTTTTTTAACTTCTGATTTGTGAGTTGGATCTTCCAGGACTTCCGCTTAGCGTTTAGCGGCTTGATGAAGGAGAATAAATAGGCAAAGAGGGAACGCGAGATAGCAGTAACGTAAGAGAACTCTATGAAATACGACCACAGGGGATAGCGGTAGAGCGACCTAAGATGGCTGAAACTTTGGTAAAGATCAAATTAAGCTTATTAATAATTGTCATAAGGTGAAATGCCCGATTTTATTTGTCATAGTCTTTATTTAACGTGAGTTGGAATCCACAAACATAGATATTTATAAGTTTTTTTTAATATCACCCCGTCCTACTACGTGTTCATTTAATTCTCATAAATTATAGTTACTTTAATGGGGCAGGGATGAGGAAGGAAACATTTTATAGGTAATCTAACCGCATTTGTGTGGAAGGAGAGTGGGAAACAGTTTAAGGAAAAAGAACAACCTCAGTATACCTGACCGGTAATCGAAACCCGATCTCCCCGTCATCATTAGATAAGTCTAACACGAGTGTGACGCCTTAGACCATTCGGCCACTGAAGTGGGAAATATGCATAAGTACTACCAGATTTTTTTGTGAATTTAGTGTGAATTTAATGAACTGATTGTTTAACTATATTCTTACGACTTACAAACTATCTTTACTCTAGAAAAGACGATCTTCCAGCCGTTACTTAGTACACTGCACAATCAAAAACACAAAATTTACCAGTGATACATTTTTTGGCAAAGGCGGCAATCTACTCGCTGACCTTTGGATTAGTAAAAAGACCAACTATCAATGAAATAAGATGTTAGAATTTTAACTTAATTAGCTTTAATATAACATAAAATATCATAGCATATTATAAATTATAAGATAACATATTAGTTCAATTTTATGAATTCTACAATTAGAGTGAAAGGTTTTATTCTAAATCTTACTTATGCTAGTTTGAAAGGAGTGTTGGGAAATAATTCTGTGATTAAAACTATTCCCTCAGTGGGATTAGGTGTGTAGTTGGTATGAATGACTTGATTCTGGAGAGTTGTGTTCATTACCAAGCTAGTTACACAGAATATATTCTTTACATTGTGTATTTTCATTTAAGGCGTATATTGACATGTTTTTTTAAAAACCGGAAAGCCTTCAACTTGTTCACCATAAACAAGATTGTTTGACTTAGAAAGAGCTTCTACATATGAATGTTGTGTATGTGTGCTTTTTTTTTTTAATCTCTGTATGGTCGATTCTTACAATACACTTAAAAGTGGCATACCCTTTGTTGATGAAAGTTCTGTGTTAATATACCAGTAGGGATAAATGAGTGGTTATTTCATAAATCTTTTACCAATCTCCTTCCATGATCATGATGGTAAGCTATGGTCCAGTTTCATAGTCAGACTTAGAACGCCTCAAGCGCGAGTCGATACTAAATACAAGACGACACCTACCTAAACTCGAATGGAATGGGCTAGTTTCACATGCGAAGCTGGCCCATTCAATTCTGGTCTAGGTAGGTGTCGTCCTGTATTAAGTATCGACTCGCACTTTAGGCGTACTAAGTCTGACTATGAAACTGGCCCTATGTCTAAGAATCTTCCTTCCTCATTCCCATCACATTAGTGTCAATATTTGGACATTACGGATGGTGGTTGGTAAAATTAAAAGAGTTGGAAAAAAAAATAGACGTGGAAAATGATAAACATTTATTAACGTTAAAGGCCGCTTTAAATTTAATAAAAATTAGAAATTTAAATAGAAAACAAATGTGTCTCATACATCTGTTGGAGTTGGTTTCCTTTTATAGCACCCCACCTTCTCCCTGTAGCAAGATGGAAGATGTTTAAGTGCATCACCTAGAATATGGAAGCCCACCCCTTCCATGGAAAAAAGGATAGGTAAAGATAAAGAGAGATACATGCTACTCAAAGAGCAAACGGCAAGGAGAAAAGAGGAGAAGAAATGCAAGGAGAGAAAGAGATGACTTTTAATTTCCGTACTAGAACCCTGTTCCGACCGCTTCCGCCTTCATACCCGGAATTCCTTGAGTCCAAAAAAGGTTTATCATCGCATCCTCGAACCGAAAAAAAAAAGAATCACCCACACACATTGGTATCTTCCTTCTCTACCTTTCTCTTTAAAATGCTTTAAAATAAAACCCAGAAACCCATCTCCACCAAGTTTTTTTCACTAGGACAAAACATACTAAACTATAAAGAGCTTTTACATGGTCAAAAGCATCCTTTCTACTTTTACAAAACTTTTATGAAACGTTGAAGTAGAAAAGAAGGTCAGAGCCCTTGTTTAATCCACAGAACGTTTGCTTTTTGAAAGGTGCATATTTACGTAATCTCTTCCTCGTTCTCTTAATTTTTCTTCTCTCTCTCTATCTCATTTACTCTCTACTCTATGCATACATATATACATATACTTTTCACACACTTCATCTTCCTAATGCGTTGTACTTGTTGGTGAGTTGGACAGTAAAATGGGGTAGGTTTCTGCTCTCTTGCTTGGCCAAGCACTATTAAACTTGATGTACGACTTGAATTAAGTAAAGCGGTGGGGGTGGTGCATGAAAAGGGAGAGTAACAGGAGAGGTGAGGGAGACAATGCGGAGGTTTTGTCCTACAATAAAGTTTAGGACGTAATGAGAGTTTAAAAAAAATATTATTAAAAAAAATTGCTAATGGAAGATGGCCATAGAGTGAGACAGCCAATTAAGAGGATAAGAAAGGGACAAGACCAGTGTTTACGAAAACCTTATTTTCTGAAGTCATTGCAAATAAAATAAATAAAACAAACGCACGGATAAGAAAACATGAAAACATGGCGAATGTTTCTTTTATTCGGTCGTAACAGAAAAATATAGGAAAAGTTAGAATAGGTGGTAAAAGAAATAGAAAAGAAATGAATGGTCGTTTGTCAAAATCTGTTAAGTCATTTCCTCGTAATTTCTATTAGTGTAAACGGGCTCATCAAATTATATATAAGATTAGTGCTATGTGAATGCATTTAGTCGACGATTTTTAAAGCACACGTAATGCATAAATAAGCAATCAGTTTTGAAGCCTCGTTTTGTTTGATTCTCCTTTCATGGGGTGGTTAGGGTCAAAATTTCGTTTGCTGGGTGTACCAAAGGTGTTTTTCCTATATGTCTTCTCACTTTCCCAAACGAGGGTACATATTTTCCTAATTCTACCAATAAACCTAATCAAATGTGTTCTAAAAGACGGTGAGAATACTATAATTTCAAAGAAGAAAATGTTTAAAGACAGAAGTTTTCAAGACACATTTTTGGCAACTTTCAAATGTATATGAATCTAAAGAAACATAGTGATGTTCTCAATGTATTTTCTAGAGAGCTATCGCCTGTATCTTAGTATTACGTGCTTAGACTTTGTATTTCGACTACTAGCAATACATAAAGAAAGAGAAAACGTATCGGATGGAGCAGAACGTAAGTAATATGAAGATGAATGAGTCAATAAAGAGAACCGGGCTACACTTCAAGGGGTTAATACTCAAATCTTAGGGCAACCACCTCCGGCATTTGAACTCCGGATAAATCATATCGTTGCAGTTGAGCTTGTTTTCCAAAACAATTCGTATACAGTAGGTTTAACAACCTTATGCCTATCGCATATATATAACTTTTTAAATTTTAGTCTGTGGTTAAGTTAATGGTATTTAGCAAAGCAATGGGTGAATTTATATGACCCTTTCTTTTGCTATACCCAGGTAGGATAATTTTCTAAGGGAAATCTAATATGGATAAACAACATCTTTAAACCCACGATGAATAAATGAACGTGTAAACAGTAGCCTACATAATATGAAAGCAAATATATTATATTTTAAGCAGTACATTACTTTTCTTCCACTACACTAAGTACATGACGACACCTACCTAAACCAGAATGGAATGGGCCAGTTTCCTATGCTAGAACGGCCCATTCCATTCGAGTTTAGGTAGGTGTCGTCATGAACTTAGTATAGCGCCGCACTTGAGGCGTACTAAATTTGACTATGAAACTGGCCCTTAGACTCAATACACCAACAACTAGTGAAAGATGGTTCCGGATACGAGCCAAAACAGAATGGCTCAGAGGTAAAGTAATGGTGAGCAAACCCAAGCGCCCGGATTCTATTCCCATATCCAGGTTGACATTTTTAACCTTGAAATAGACTGAATAGATTATCCTAATATTTAGTCTGTGTGTTCACTGATGTGGGTGGTAAGGAATTATCCTTTTAAATAAAAGAATGAAGACGGTAGATTTTAGAAATAAGTTAGTATTACAAAATTTTCTCAGAGGGAAAGGGGAAAATCCCCAAGAAGATAGAAAAATAAATTCACTACCCCAAAATAGAATTAAAAACCCTACCTCTATATCTCTAACAAACCAGTCCAGAAGAGTTTGACGCTGAGTCTGTGAGTCCACCGGTGTAGACTGGCACTCCCCACATTCACAAGTTGTGATTAATACACGACTTGTCAGAGGTGAAGGAAGGGTTTGGTAATCAGATAAATCTGTATCGGGACCGAGTATTGAACGCCGGACCTCAGCCAGCACAATATATATGTTAAAATAAATAATATACACTAGCAAACCAGAGAAAAATGTATGCTATACTTAAAAATATTTTTTCTGACTCCCGGTTTCAGATTTAATAATTTCTATAAACATACAATTAAAGTCCTCATTTGTATTTTTGGACCAATAAAAAAAATTGATATTGGGGCCACAAGGGTCAAAACTTCGTACTAAAATGTCAACTTCCGGTTAAAATTTTTGACATTTTATTAGAGGCTACCCATCTCATGGATATCGCATTATTATTAAATTCCACATTTATATATGTTGACCAATAAATTGTTAATAATTATATCAATTTTCATTGTAAACTTAATTAACGTCTAGATACGAATTTTAATTGAAATCGTTAGAGCCGATTTTGAGAATAGAGTTTTTTTATTTTTATCCTTTAGTAAACTGCTCTTAATTTAAAGGTTAGACAGACACACAGACAGACCGCATTGCAAAAACCACTTTTTAGAGTTCGGGGGTCATTAAACGTCAACATTCATCGACATCTCGAGTTAGATTTTTTATACGGTCGTAATACTTTACCTTAAGTGTTAAAAAATTATATATATATATTTGCGTATAGCTCGAAAATTATTGGTTTTATAAAAATATATTCCTTGTAAAAGATTTGTGTTATAAAGATACCTACATGTTATCAATTATAAGTAATTTCATATCTCCAAGAGTTACGGAGATATAATTAAAAGTTAGAATTTAACATCAGACCAGGACCCTTAATGTCAGTTTGACAAAAAATTGAGAGTGGCCATTTTGTTTGAAATATTGATCAAATTTTAGAAATGAAATGTAATAAAAATTGTTAAGAGCCGATTTTGATCAAATGGATTTTGTCTCTTTTCGCTCTTTAGGAAACTACTCTTTATTTTTTGTTTAGATATCCAATTCCAAAAATCCATCGGTGTAACCCTATGACAACCCTAGAAACCAGGTATTAGCCAATTGCTAAAATAGTTTCGGTTTCATCCCGAGGCACAGACAGATGGTATTGCGAAAACCACTTTTTGGATTCGGGGGAACATGAAACGTCGACATTCATTAAAATATTGAGTTCGATTTCTTTGACGATGACAATACTTTTTCTACCTGTAAGGTAACGANTAAAAGTCTATAATAATAAAGACCTAAAACAAAAAAATAAAAAAAAAAAAAAAAAAAAAAAAAAAAAAAAAAAAAAAAAAAAAATGATAGAGCCATGAAAATACTATATTTACTCATAGCTTATGTCAATGTATGGATCAGAAGGTAATTATTCTACTGTTGGTGTGTGCGCAACTATGATTAAATAGTATACCGATTAAACAGTCATATATAGACAAATTATTTGCTAAGTCAAGTGGTGGTGGAATATTATTTATGTGTTTGTGGAGGGGGCACTGTAAAAAAAATATATTTCTTATATATCAAAAGGAAAACCAGAGAATCACTCTCAGAAAATGTTTGAAAATTTATAGTATCTAGACGCTATTTTGAGAGGTCATAAACTGGAATTTTTTTGAAAATTAGAGTCCTCTCAAATGAATTTACGTGATAGCCTGGTTTGAAATTTTAATACCACTAAAATATGTTTATAGTGGTCTTTGTCTGGATTTGAATTTTAAATCAGTGTTTCTAGAATAAATTTTAAGTGGTGAAGAAGATATTTGAAGTGGTCCATCGTCAGAAAACTTTGAAATTTTAATGTCTTTAAAGACCATTTAAAGTAGTGCTTGCCTTTAAATTCCCCGACTTATCGTAGAATTCAATAATTTTTCAGAGGTATTTTCAGTATACACTAAATTTAAACATAATTCCTCTTCTTCTAATCAATGAGCACCCTTATTATATATGAAATTAAATGAAATATAAATTCTATGCTTATTTTTCTACGTAGACAGAAGCCAAATAGTAAATGGAATCTGTACCACCTAAGTCAATAATTCCGAACTAATATTTATCAAAAAATTTTGAGGTTTAGAATGTTAAAAATAACAAAAACCTATTAATAACCGAGTCAATGTATTTATGATTTTTTTTCAACATTCCATTACGTCCATTAATTTTAATCTTGTCTTTATAATCGCAAATTGGAGTCTTCTGGACATAGTTTTTTCCTGCATAGCTTTCAACCCTCCTACATCATAAACTTCTATTTGGCGGTACCCCATCTCAGAAATTTGACAACCACTGATCTAGACAACGGGAAAACTAGAAATAGAATGTGGGCTACTCCAATTAAAACTTTAATGAAGTGGAATGGATAGCGCTGGCTCAAGAAAGAGATAAATGGTGTACTTTTTGTAAGTGAAGAAACTAAATTTAGAGTTCCTAATGTCATTGAGTAAGTAATTACATATCTTTAATCGCTTCAAAAGAAACTTATTTATTTATCAGCGGCAAAATAAACTAATAATATAATGAATTCAAGGTCACTCTTGATATATACAGGACTTGCCTAGATGGGAAGACCAGGGTTAGAGCCCTGATCAAGTGTAATGAGGGGGGTTATGGTTTTCCACTCTTCCTCCACTTAAACTATGGTACTTTTCCTTTGAATCCAAACTTCCATATACCTATCTCAAATTCGGGTGATTATTTAATGCGATTGTAACCTAAACGGATGACTAAAACACGGTAAAAACAAACAGATACCTTCTTAAATGTAAATACTGTAGATATATCTGGAATAAAAGTTAGCGTCTACGCTATGCTATTGGTATACATAGCTATTACAATTAATATTTTAAAATGCGATTTTAGTTTTGAGACCTCAATCCGAAAATAGTTAAACAAGGGGAAATATAAATATAAAGTGATGTTCCAATGAGCATGTGAAGAAGGTATGATTGAAGTCTCTTGATTAATAAATAAAGTTAACTAGAAACATACACGCATATGACTATATTATACTTAAACACACCGTGATGAATCAGGCTCATCACTATATATAGTAAAACTAATAATAATAATTTCTATTTCCTTTACTATAGTGCTGGCCAACAGTCGTAGGACCTGTAACAGGCCAGCACTGAAAGTACACAAGTACGATACAAATACATATATTTACACGAGAAAATAATATAAACAAAAATGGCTAAATAATGCTATATAATGATTAATAGTAACAGTAAAAATTAATTAATAATGATAATAATAAAAATTAGCAATAATAACAAAAAACTAAAGAGTGGTTAAAAGCAGTAAAAATATGCAAAAAATAAATCAGAATATTGTAAAATTTAGATATTATAGGCAGAACCTCTTAGTGATTAATTATTGATAAGGGATTTCCTTAAATAACTCTGTGAGTTTAGATTTTCTATTATGGTAAAAGTCTAATTCGACAAATCTAGAATTCGCTATAGGGATACAACGATCTATAGGGGTATCCTTATAAGAGCTATTGAGAAAAAATAATTTTGGATTACGAGAAGCCAGAGAAAGGATATGAATGCCTACATGATCAAGAACAAATTTGTAATAAATTTTGCTATTGAATTTTTTTTTTTTTTAAAAAAGGGACAATAATAACACTAATAGTAAAATACGGTATTAGTAAAGGTTTGGAACAATATTAATCTATAGAGCACTTCTAATTTAATAAATTAAGCCAACCTATATGTAATAGTTCGATAGTAAATAACCTTTTTACTTTACCATATCAAAACAAAGTATTATGATCATGAAAAATAGAGGTCAAGATAATGATTAATCAAACATTTTTGGTGAACACCGAACCCAAAAAATGTGGATTTAACAATTATCTTCGTCTGTCAGTCAATCCTAGGCCACGGATCATAAACAATACGACGGGTTTCATTTAAATTTGATACTATGATTATATAGGGATATTCCTCAAAATAGTTATTTTACCCTATCCCATAGTTAAAGGGTAGTCTACTGATGAATGATTTTATTAATTTTTCTTTCGAAGATGGCTCTAATGATTTTGTTTCAAATACATAGCTTAGATTTGGCTTACCTGATAAATAGTAGTGTATAACTGACTTTTGGGCAAATATTCATTGAAGGGTAGATTACTAATGGGACATTTTTGAAAATAAGGAATTTTTCGAAAATATATTTACTGATTTTGTTTAAAGAGTATGTATGGGCAGTGTGTGGAATATAAAAAACATTGCATACCTATTTTGGGGGCAAAAACTCATTTATGGCTAGTTTATAATAACAGATTTTTCCAAACAGGAAATATTAGGCAAATGGCCATAGATATATGGTTCCAAATGGGTATCTTGGTTGTGTTTGAAATGACGAATGACCCAAGACAGCCTAATAACTGATTTGGTTAAAATGTTGATAAAGAGTCGTTTGGGGATGAGTTATTTTTGAAAAATTCAAATTAATTTGAAAATAGTGATACCATTTTGTTTAAAATGTGTGTCTGGGAAGTGTTGATATGAACACGAAAAAGGTGTATACTTTTTGGGGGGGCTAGCTAGATATTTGCTTGTAGATAGGTTTTTGGTGGCTTTTATTTAAAAATTTGAATATTAAAAAATGTGATTTGGTTAAAACAAGGTATTTGTTAAATTGTTTGCACTATATATCTTTATATAGATTTGTTTAAAAAAATGTATCCACGTCTTACTACCCATTCGCGTTATACGCCTTTATACTAGTTACGGTAATGGTTTAGGGATGAGAAAGGTTGCATTTAGAGTAAGTGTACCCCCATTTGCGTGTACAGAGTGGGAAACCGTTTAGGAAAAACCACCCTAGTTGCATCCGACCGGGATCAAACTCCAACAGACCCGTCGTCAGCAGTCTAATCTACTGCAAAAGTGTAGTCTAAGACTATGCGGCCACCAACGTGGATACAAAATCATCTTATAGTAGATAAAAATAAAGAATATTTTTTCTAAAAAGATAAAACCAAAAAATTTGCATCTTTTTTATCTAAAATATTTTTTTAATGAAAAAAAATTATAATTTGTTTGAAATCGACCTTGAAGTTTTAATCCAAATTGAGTATCTAGAAATAGTTTTTCATAATAATTAAGAATAAGTTTTATTTTATAAATAAACAATCTTAGGGTAGTTTACAAATAATCTATTTTTGAAAATTTAAATTTTGTTAAATATATTTGAACAATTTGGTTTTAAATTTATATATAAAGAGTGTTTAGTGTTATTAACAAGAGTATCTATTTGTTTTTATGAGGAAAACATTCTCAGTTTACTCAATACCTATTTTATTAAATTATCTTCAAAGCTATAATACAAAAAGAGAAAATTCGTGCGATTGGGTCGTTATATATATATATATTTTCTTTAAACTCACTGTTAAATTTATTTTGTTAATTTTGATAAAAATTAACACTTGACAAAGAAACATGACCACTATGAATAATAATTTAAAGATAAAACAAAAAAACGGAAGTGTATCAAAGGTCTAAAATCTACTTTATAGACTATATTACACTAATTAGAAGTGTTTTTTTTAACATTTACGCCTGACTAACCGTCTGAGTGATCCGGATTTAGTTACACTGATCATGTAGGGGTGAGAAAAATATAATTTTGAGGGAATATATCCTCCTCATTAATTTGATTGAATCGTGACCAGGAAGCCATTTATGAAAGCGAAAGGCTTGCAAGCCACTATCAGGAAACACGTAACAATTACAATAAATTATGAAGTAAATAATTCTTTCTCTGCCAAAGACAAAGAGGAATGCCTACATTTATTAATACTTGCAGGCACCAAAGGGGGAGAGGTCTTTGTCCTTTTAAGTGTTCTATTAATTTAAAATAATCCAAATTATCTAAGAATGCCTTATAAAATCAATGTTGGTCTCACATATTTCCGTACAAGGGATTAAAAAAGTAATACTTTTGTTTTTTGTTTACTTGAATTCATTTATGGCGGATCCAGTGGCGAAACTTTAGATTATTCAGACATATTAGATTTGTTTGGTTTTATCTAGAAGAAATAATATGAAAAAACACGTATTTTAAGTTTTGGGAAGCCGTGTGAAACTAGCAATCTATTGACCACATATTTTTTCTTAGAAACGTTTATTTCAATATTTTTTTTAAATCACTTTTTCCTTTGCTCAAAGCTATGTTATTATATATTTTGAATGGCTATAATATATTATTTTACATTAACTTTAGATGATTATATTTAATTAAAAAAAGGAAAACTTTTAATACCTTTAATGTTATACATTTTAAAATAATAGCAAATGGTAAATTAATGAAGAGTTTGAAAGAAAAAAATAAAGAGGCTTATTACTTAAAATCTACATGTCAGAAAAACAGTCCGTTTAAGAAATTGAGGAAATTATTAACTAAATTAAATATAACACACATACTGAAGGAAAATTTACACTTTAATTAAAGTGGAAGTTTAATCTGTAGGCATATTAATCCTTTTAGTATAATCATTATAATATTTTATTAAAAATATATAAATCCACCTGAGACCAAATTAAGCTTAGTGATTATTTTTTTTACAGAAAGACTTTAAAATCAGAGATTAAAAACGGGATGGGGAATTAATTCAAAACGGGCCCATTTTGAGAGCTTGGCTGACCAACCAGAAGCACACAAGCAATGTCAGTCAAACTACTGACGAGAGAGGAGGGGGGGAGGGGGGACTTTCAGGGGACCGTTCTGGATGGAAATTAAATTCTGGAATGGAGCAACCAACGGAACGTGGCTCCTACCCCTCACCCCTTTTACTCCATCTCCATCCCCTAACCGACCCCTCGTTTTCCACCTTCAGCACTCTTGCCATGACTTTGTACGTTTGTCCGATAGCGATTGACCGAGAGGTCTCTTCACCTCATACAAAACATAAAGAATGAGAGAGGGAAGTCCAGGGAGAGAGAAGTTGGCTATGTAGGTGGACACACGGCTTGACGGAAAAATACGATTAATCGATACAGCACCGTAGATATAATCGATTCTGTCTCCCCGTGGTAGCGGCTGCGTATAATGCGATTCGTACCCAAAACCACTGGAGCTGCAGCAAGCCAGTCTAATTACTGGAAATAAAGGTATGGGCGGAAATCACAGGGTTTTTGTTGGTAGGAGGAGTTTAGGGGTAGGGGCAAAAAGGAGGGGAAGGATGGTGTGCAAGAGTTATATGGTTTTTGGTGGGAGGAAAACGGAAAGAGGAAACATAGGAAATGAAAATGAGCATTGTATATGGTGGCGGTTTTTTTTTTCGACAGATGAAAATGAAAAATAAAGAGTAAGCTTTAAAATAATGGAATGATAAAGCTATTATTATTATTTTGCTTGGATCATAACAGGTTATTATGCCGTAAATATTGAGGATATTAAAGGAAGCTTATAGAAAAAATTCTACATGGATAAAACTAAATTTAAATAGCAATATTAAACGCTTATTTTTTGGTTTGCGGGCATAATGCATAACACGAATAGACGAGGTCGAATATAATAAGGGTTTCGCTTTAGGGGTTTTAAGCTAAAAATTAAACAGTGTTCGTGGTACTGTAGATTACAATGATTACACTCTTAATTTTGAAATATATAACGATACTACTATATTTTGCTTGTGTGTGTGGAAACCCCTCCTATTCGACAAATTTTAATAATGTGGTTTGTTTTATATTCGGTGCTTAAAATAAAATGGTTGTTTCGAAAATGTGAGTACATAGAAAAAAAGTCACTGCTAAGAGTCTTAAAATCCAAAACTATACATAAGCCAATATTATTATTATTTAAGGATTTTTTTTTTTACCGAAATATAGTTTCATAGCGCTTTGTACTTTTATGTTTTAACTATCACTTAAACACTACAAATTATTCCTTGTGCGAAGTTTAGTTGATTAATGTCGTGCGTTAGTTTTAAACTTGTGCACGCCTATATACTTGTGAAAGTGTTCTTTTTTGTAACTTAAGATACTAAATTTAATATTGTGTAACTCCTTTAAGAGAAAAAGTGAAGCCGTTGGTCTCATTTTGATTGTGACATTTAAAAGAACCCTGGAAAGCATGTGAAAAAATTCCCGACATCATTTGTGGGCACTTTCGCTCTCATTCATTGACATTCTCGTGTGCTGATATAATCAGTAAGTTTTAAAAAATTACGTTAAATACCTCATATAAATAAATGAAAAGATGAGTGATTTATTTATTTATACACACCATTAATTGCTTTTGTTGGGGCTGCTCTTGAACTGGTTCAATAGCATATTCTTTTAATGGAAAAAATGACACCTGGACATGGAAATCGAACCCAGGACCTTTGACTTAGTACGCAAATACTCTAACCACTGAGCTATACAGGAGTTGTCCCCTAAAATATGAGTGAATAATGACTCTAGATACGGGAATATTCCTGAATAGCTCAGTGGTTAGAGCATTCACTTACCAGGCCAAATGTCTCGGGTTCGACCTCCGTATACAGTTGTCATTTTTCAATTTAAGGAATATGATATTTAGATACGAATTTAACCGGAACTAACAAAGATATTACTGTGGTTATTTAATCGATTAGTTTAAGATCGCCATGACTTTTAGCTGGCCTGCCTTATTTATTCTAGCGTGTAGTTATAAACGACATATATATTTCAACCGGTTTCAATACGATTACATGCCATCTACATATTTTAAGACAATTAGGTAGAATGTGGAAGGTATAGTTTTAGTAAAAACGTGCCCTCATTTTGGAGCATGGAAAGTGGGAAATAATTTAGAACAAACCACCCTTAGTACACCCGGCCGGTATTTGAATCCGGAACTCTCACTAATCACTGAAAAACCACTTTAGACCAGCTTGGCAATCAGTATACGTGACCAACTGTAGAGGGAATCACACGAATACTACTTATTAGATCACATTAAGATTTGATTCCAAGGTTTTCGGACAGCCATTATTTCCGTACTTTTTTGTTTATGATAATTTAAAACTAATGATCTAGTACTCATACGGCGGCCTATATGTCACGATGAAAAGAACTTGCTTTAGGCTTAGTTAATTGACAACTATTGGCTCCGACCAATAAAGTTCAGTATAACTAGAAGAAGATAATAACATTTCAAGAGTACACAAAAGTTCCCCTTGAGAATAGATGAAACTCCGCGTTGTTAAAAATAATCATTCTTACTACACAAGGCTGGGTATCAAACCCAGTACTGCCGTGTCAGAATCAAGTAAATTATTTTGCATCTAAAAGAGAAAGATAACACCCAATTAAAAGAAGACTACAGATACTAAACTAATATTAAAATAATTGCGTTGTTTTGAAAATATTATATGAAATGAAAAACTGGTAAAATATATTTGGCATGAACATTTAAATAGAAAGGTTTGTGGTTTGAATACATTGACTAGAATTATTTTTGACCAATGTCTTATATATCAGACAGACTCCAAACTGTATCATGTATGCCAAAATTGATTCTTATTTTTAATAAGAGTGTATTTTATCATATTTTATCTATTGATAAAACACAAAATTATATATATATATATGAATAATCCATTTCGGGCTTTCACATGATAAAATTTTTATAAATATTTTTCATTTATATGGTTTTATTAAAATACTTTATTAGTATTAGTGCAGAACTCATAATTTAAGGGCTAGATTTTTTAAAACATAATTAATTAGAATTGATTATACACGTTTAAAAATATGTTTTTTTTTCCTTATATTAATTATTGTTTTTACGTATAATTTTGATCAAAAACTATAAACTAAATTATGTGTCCAGTTAAAAATTCAAACTCTGGACCCAATTTAATAATATTCCTTTCTTATAAGTAAAGTTACAATGAAGCTCTAATACAAACATAAAAAAAGTTGCCTTAGGTTATATTTTCACATTTACAGATATAATATATTGTTTAACAATTCCATTGTGTTTAGAGATTTTTTTTTGTATATACAATCGGTATACAAGAAGATCAATTAAAAAAAAGTATAATTTTGGTCTGTGTTTGTATATACTACTTCACATTTGGTATTATTTATGTATAGAGAATAACAAAGCGTAAGTAATGAATCAAAAAGTATAAACAGGAGTAGGCCTTTTATTTTTATTTTTCTATTTGTGCTTCACTCGCGTTTGAGTCCATTATTTCAGCTTGTATGTCCTATATGAAGCATTAGAACCTTCCGAAACGGCCGGATTGTCACAAAGGCACAACTGAACGGCAATGAAACTTGATATTGTATATGTCTGCAATAAAAGTAGAATATATTTATGTGTTTGTTTATTTATATTTTTCTATAATTTAAAAATAAATGCATAGAAACGATCAACATTAAACGAAAATGAAGTTATCTCATACACTCTAGAGGATAATCTATTCAAATCATCTATTTATATTACATAAGCTTTGAGAACATGATCTCTTCATAAGAGGGTTTTTAATTATTTATGTTGATAGTTTTCACGAGAAGAATTTATATAAAAAAAAATTTATAAACTAGTTTTGGCAATCAAAAAGATCAAATTGTAAGAACTACTTTGGAAGTTTATAAACATTTGATGAGAAATTATGTATTAATAATAAATGTATCCTTTTGTACTAATCAACTCTTATAAAGGATAAGTGTACAGCCAAAAATTTAAGGGACAAAGTGACATATGGGACTCATATTTAAAATAAACTAGAGATAACTTTTCAATAACTATACGGTAATAATATTTAAGAATGGGTTGGAGCAATATATTCTAATAAATAGTAACTGTTCTCTCTTTTATTTTTTCTGAATCATTCAATATAATATTTAATCAGACACACATGAGTAAAAGATAGGTCCGATTGTCTTCCAGCCACACCATATTTAAATCCAGATCTCCAATGTGAAGCCATGTGAAATTCAGAATTAAACTGGCATCTAGTTCAGACTATTGACATTTTCTACGGCGAATGGCGAGGGAAAGTGCATAAGTCTTCCCTTACGTGTAGTCACAAAGGTTAAGGTAAGCTTACCCCTTATCAGATTCCTGAATCGAATCTCCATCGCCTGGGCTCACATTCCGCAGGATTCTGGACTAACCACACCGCGCGCCTAGGAATTCATAACCGACGAAGAATGTATTGCAAGGAATTCTGCTACCCACACCCCTCTCAACCCCACTCCACCCCTTTCTACCCCCTTAACCCCCTATTGTCCTTCCCAAAGGGGTTTAGTGATGGTTTCCATGGTGGAAAGGTCACCGAGAGTGAAGGTCTTCTTGCAAAAGGCAACAGTAGGTCTGAAAGATGAGGAAGGCATGGAGGTTTTGTGCTATCTTCCAGTGGAATCTTATAGCTCTTCGAAATACTTTGGGGTTACGGTTTCATTTGTGGCTTGAAATATATTAAAAGTTGCTTTTGGTTCAAGAAAGTTACAACTTGAGACACAATATTACCTTGTAAATAGAGCCCTACAGTTCTCGTTTGTTTGAACCTCCTCCTGGGACAGAGCGTATCACGTTTGGAACACAATGACTACATTATTAAATACTAAATTCATTACTACAAACATTTTATTTAGACGTAGTTCATTTCACAACGAATTAGTATGATATTATTATTAATATTAACACTGCGTCTTACTACCTGTTCGGGTTGTACGCACATACGCTAATTTGTAATGGTAGGGTGATTGTGAGATGAAATGGGGGACCTACAGTTTAACGTGGGATCCGAACCACGGTGGAGGCCTGGTATTCCACACATTCACAAGTTGTGATTAATACACGTCTTATCAGAGGTGAAGGCAAGATTTGCTAATCAGATAAATCTGTGCCGTGACCAAGAATTGAACCTCGTACCCCCAGCACAGAAGTCTGACACCTTATCCCTAGACCACCAGGTAACCTGTCAATAAACAGCCCCCCCCCCCCC
>CABEEJ010002282.1:30763-51926 GCA_901482245.1 Timema douglasi | reverse complement strand
ACACCGCTAGGTAACCTGACAATAAACCGCCCCCCCCCCCCCTATTTTATTGTTTTGCCAGGATGGCTATGGGGATGGGTTGTGGTACACGATACATTTTAAACGCGTGTTGATTTTATTTATAGAACCGTGCTTCTTGTCTATAGAAAGAGCGTCATTAAAGTGATGGTGTTCGAACTATGCTAGCTAAATACATTAGAAGCATGGAGGTCAACATATGACTAAACAGCGCATTAACTGACGTGTTCAAGCTCGGCACTAGTGAGATGAATGTTCTCTGTCACACACGACGCCCCGAACTCATGCTCGAGCACAGAATCTGAACCACGTCTAAGACAGTTCGCAGGATCTTAGGAAAGCGAGAACCTATCTCCGAAAACTACATAAATCGCCAACTTGAATGGCGTTAACTTCCTCCTAACTGTTACGTTTTCTTGGTCAATTAGTGAGGAACAGATCCTTTAAGTAGGGATAATTGGCAACTCTCCACTCTAAAGGAGGCTTCGTCAGCATTATAACTACATTCAATATGGCGTATAGACTCAGGAATACATTATTTGGCTTACGATGATATACTTCAACACACTTTGATCGTTAGGAGCTACGCCCCCAAAACCCCAGTGAGCTTTCTTTAAAAGTGGATTTTTTTAATGGGTCTTGCCGTTTAGCCACATGAAACCTCAAAAGAAAGGTCCGAACCGACTTTAAAGTTGATCAGCCATTATTAATTGTTTCGGGGGTTGAAAATTAAATTTTTTAAGTGTGTGGAATTTTCTCATTGGTTACAGGATAGACGTTGTTATATTATTATTATTATTATTATTAGCACCGCGTCTTACTACCCTTTCGGGTTATACGCACTTACGCTAATGTGTAGTGGTAGGGTGATTGCGAGATGAAAAATGGAGGACCTACAGTTTAACGTGGGATCTGAACCACGGTGGAGGCCTGGCATTCCCCACATTCACAAGATGTCTTGTCAGAGGTGAAGGAAGGGTTTGGTAATCAGATAAATCTGTGCCGGGACCGAGGATTGAACCCCGGCCGCCAGCACAGAAGTCTGACACCTTACCCCTAGACCGCCAGGTCACCCTAGACGTTATAGGTTTGCAAAATTTGAAGTTTCTAGCTCATCTGGAAGTGGGTAAACATCAATGTCAGTGAGTGAGTCAGCCATGTGGCTTTATAGTAATATAATATAATAATATAATTTGACCACATCAGATACATTATACAACTTAACTAGGTATATGAAAGAAGGCAAGTAGGCAGAGAAAATTACAAATTATAAGATTAAACCAACTTATCAACCCTGTAAAACACGCAATCATTCTTCCTAAATAGTATTTGCACAAGTATGTGAAATAAATTAATCTATTTATGATAGCACTGGCATTCATAATACTCTCGAGATAAATAATTAATAATTTTAGTTTAGTTTTTGCTCCACGGGATACTTACATTTAACTACACATATTTAGGGATAATAAAAGTAGGACGGAGAGGAATTGTGTCGACACTTGCTTGGAGGGAGAATAAAAAAACATATAGGAAAAACTGACGTCGTTGGCACACGAGCAAGATTTGAGCACCAGGCCCCACATGTCTGACAAACCAGACAAGATGGTATTAATGCCTTATCCTACATATATACAGATAAGGCTAATAATGTACTTACTAGTGTGTTTTACATTTACTAGTTGAGTATTAAGATAGTCCTATAAACGTGTTAAGCTTTTTCTCAATACAAGTATCAACACATCGAAATAAGTTGTGTTATATTTCTCCAAGGTTAATGTCATTTCCATTTGTAACTTTCTTCCAATAAAGTTACATTAATATATATACACACACACATATATATATTAAAAAATCCATCATTCTGAAAGCCAAGGACTTTAGGCAAACCCATTCCACACCACATCGCGAGTAGCCTGGTTCGATTCAAGGTGGTTCCTAAAAATAAGATCAACTAGGCTATATTTTAGTAATATTAAACAGCTATAAAAAAAGATATTCGGGAAGTGATTGTCAAGGAAGTAATCATGTTAGACGTCGTGGAGAAGATAAACCTGACAAGTTTCGGATACACAGAAAAAATAGCAGAAAATATATGGTCTCAAAAAATTCTTAAATGTACACCTCCCAAGAAAGGAGGCAGAGAGGCTGATCAAGAATAGCTGGGCGAGATGATGTCTACGATGTAATGTTTGCATAAAACATAAAGAAGAGGAATGTTACAAAATAGCAAATTGGGGTTTGGGGACGGATAGGCGGGCTACAGCTATAAACAAAATTCCTTGGTGTATATTTTTATAAACATATTAGACTGTTACCCAAATGGTGGCCGCATGTTCCAAGATGTTGGATTCACATTATACTTCACTGCCGTGGATAGGAGGAATACCAATGTCTGAATCTGTGATTGAGTAAACTGGGGATGGTTTTATCAAATTAATGGTACGGGGGGTAAAATAAATAAAGTCACATTTCACAAAATCTCCAGGATAGCTTATATATCTGAAACAAAATAAATATTTTAAATATTACAAAGACCTCTGTTAACCATAAACTAAAATACATTAGAAAGATAACATGATTGTCCAACAGATGGCAGCACCAACTCAATTTGAGCTAAAATTGGACTTCCCCCCACCCCCTTTTCTCTTTATATTTAAAATGTTATTTTCAAGTAGTTTGTTCATCTTTTCTCCATTCTAATTGCGTCATATTTTAATTGGTTCACATTTCATCCAGGTCAATTTTATACATATTCATAAATCCTATATGAAGACAAGATTAACTTTTGTTGTTTAAAATTAATTTAAAAAAATGTTAAGCACCTCATCTTAACAACCATTCGGGTTATACGCCTATGTACTAATCACGATAATTATTTTAGAGATTAGGAAAGTTATATTTTTAAGAAATTAACCCGAATTTTTGTGAAGGGAGAGTGTAAATTAATTTTTTTTTAAATGCCATACACCTTACTGAGTTTCAAACCTCGATCTAAACGTCATCGGCAGTCTAGTCTACTGCGAGAGTTGAGCGTTAGACCATACAACCACCGAAGTGGGTTATATATGAACAATACATCTCTAGTCGGATCCGACACCTTAGCTCAGTCAGTAGTATTATATGTCTGCTGAGTTAAGAGTCCTGGGTTCGATTCCCGGCATGGCCGAAAAATTCATCATTGGTAGAATGTGGGTATAACCTTTGCACTGTGATGAATTAACGGCCGGGGACTGGATGTTGGGCCTGTCCTAGTCTTAATTTATATTATAAGGCGTGTGAAGCTGCGACAGGGCTAACCAGCCAACAGTGGAAAATATATAGCTTGAATAAAAAACATTTTTTAATATTAAATAATGTTACCGTTTTTCAGCTAAACAAACTTTATTTTAAGGCCCCCATTATAAAAACAACTTAAGATTATATACCATTTTAATACTTTCTATTTTTTCCAGAGTAATCTGAAACTTTCTTTTTAATCAGTAAGGGTTTGATACTTTAAATCACTTTAATAATAATTGATGTAAAATGTGTTTTCGTAAGCTGTTATCCCTTGCGTCGTTGCTACACTACACAAGAGCAAATAACTATTCACTCCCTTATTTTCTGAAAAAGATTGCACATATTAACTCGAAATAGTAACTATTTATTAATTATTTTAGTATCGCATCTCACTATCTTTTCAGGCGATAAGGCTGTTTATTAATTACACTAATGTTGCGGATTAGTAAAAATGAATTTAATGGAAGTGTGCCCACATTTTCGCTAAGGAAGAGTGGCAAACCATTTAGGAAAAACCACCCTCAGTACACCCGACCACGATTGAACCCTGATCATATATATATAAACAATGGACTGCAGCTTCCACACGACAAACGATTTTTTTTTTCATTTACAAGCTTTTAATGAACAAAGAATGTACCAAAACATAGAAAACATAGTGTTTGTTATATGTATTTTATTATTCTAAGAAAACTCTAAACGTGTCACGGGAAAAAAAAGGGTTAACCTTCTTGGTTTCACTCGTAAGAAGAAGGAATAAATAACAATCATTCTCAGCTTTGCTACCAGAACACCTCTCCCACCATAAATGTTGGTGTGTGGAGTTTCCGCGGCGCCTAAGCGGGAAGGAGGAAGTTAGGTGGGTGTAGAGTGAGAAGAAAAGAGAGGAGGTGGGGGTGGGAAGGTTGATAAAATTGGTGTTTGATTGCCAGAGCACGGAGTCAACTTGAGGAAGCAGTTGTTGTGGAAGTAGGTTTGCACGGTGATGCAATCATTCGAGCAATTCTTCTTCAAGCTTGACACACGGTTCTTTTTCTCCTCCGTTTATCACCTCTTAGTTGGCTTCTTACAGACCATTCTCAGTAGATAGCAATAAACTTTTAAATTGGTTACTGTGCGTTAAAGGATTTGTGTATATATATATAAAGCTAAGACTATATATCACAAAGTTAATATATTTTTATTTTAAAAGTTTTTAAAGAGAACTGAGAAAAGCATATTACATTAGGAAAATATCAAACAAATTACAAAAAATGGTGCAAAATATATACTTAATTTTTTTACCACTTTATTAATTATGGCTATGATTACTCTTAGAATCAGAACCCTCAATTCAATAATCTATAAAGTTGGTATAGGGATATTTAGTGTAAATGCACCAACGTTAGCGCAGAGAGCGGGGAGGAAATTCACAGTGTAAATCACATCTTCAAAACCCTTAAAAGTGATCCCGGCCAGGAATCTAACATATACATCTTTGTCCTTAACACTAAAGTATTTAGAGACCCGGTCATCTCAGATGATGTGACCACCAGCGAGGGTCAGAGTCCAATAAAATTTTTATTTCTCCAAGTGCTGCGTCTTAATACCCGTTTGGATTACACGCAGAGCAAATATTATAACATTTAATGATTACATTATACATATATAGGTCATTAAAACTATTTCTTCATATCCAATCACAATGCAAATTATAATATATTTTTAATACTGTTCAATATTCATAAGGGCGACCTGGTGGTCTAGGGGTAAGGTGTCGGACTTCTGTGTTGGGGTCCAGGGCTCAATCCTCGGTCCCGGCACAGATTTATCTGATTACCAAAGCCTTCCTTCACCTCTGACAAGACATCTTGTGAATGTAGGGAATTCCAGGCCTCCATCCGTGGTTCGGATTCCACGTTAAACTGTAGGTCCTCCATTTCATCTCACAATAACCCTACCATTACACATTAGCGTAAGTGCGTATGCCCCGAACGGGTAGTAAGACGCGGTGCTAATAATAATAATATTAATAAGAATGATAATTAATAAAATACAAACTTTCAATTTATACCAAAATAAATTGATAAGATTTTGTTATTTAATTAGCACCAGCTGTCAAATAAGGCGTTTCCTATTTAAATTACACCGTACTAAGATGTACCCTTATACAGGTTGTTTACGGGATAAACGGCTAATATTTGGGAAGTAGTATTGGATCAAAAAACTAAATCAAAATATATTTTGTAGAGTTCCTAGTCATTAATTTCTTTCCACGCAAACAGCATAAAAAAAGGTAGGTATTAAATTAAATATTTTATCTATTTATTATGTTCAAATTGACAACCTCCGCCCCAGAGACAAAAATTGCACCTATAAATGACCGAACAAGGGGCTGACCATTTTATGACTTGTTTCTTCGCACGATTGCACTATCCTTTGTCGTAATGATTTAAGGTCATTAACAGGTACTCCATACACTTCTAGCTTGAGAGCTCCTCATTCAAAAAATATCTAATGGTGTTAAATCAGGTGAACGCATATGCAAAGCTATACATCTAGCATGACCGATTCATCTTCCAGGAAAATTAATATAAAGCCATTGCCAAGGACTTTCGCATTGTTTTCGTGTTGAGCTAGACTTCCGATGACGGGGAGATCAAGGTTCAAATTTCGCTCGCGTGAACTGGAGGTGTTTTTTTCCTAAATGGATGTCCACTCTCCCTCCACGCAATTGTGGGTTCACTTCCTCTATATTCAACCTTCCGAATTCCTAGACTATTAGTATAATTAGTACTCAAGCGTATAACCCAAATGGGTAGTAAGATGTGGTGTTAATCATTAAGTAAACTGCTGAAAAACGTATTTTTGTTCAGTTTTTTGCTGTTTGCAATAAAAGGAAGGTAAAATGAGCAAATCTCCAAAATGCATTTAGTGCTAGTTTTTTGATCCACAACCACTTCCCAAAGTTTAGCTGTTTAACCTGGGAACACCTTGTAATTATCAGGCCTTTACTATTTATATTCAAATGTACTAGGACGAGGGCATATAGGCTATATATATATATATACTTTATGCAAACTATCAGTATAAAAACAGGTACTATTTAACCATTTGCCCATATAACTACCCATTTGACAAATATGACAATAATATATGATTCAGTTTGACACATTTATAAAAGTTTATCCAAATAAATTTCAATTGTAGGCCAATGAAGGCTAAAAAGAAGCTGGGTGAATAGTCGTTGAGTGGGTGACCGAGTGCTTTTTCTGGTCTAGTAATATGCTATTTTGTAAGTCATGCTGTGGTGATATAAAGTGTGTTCCGAAAAGGTAAACTTTAAATACCTCTTTAGAAAAAAAAAGCTCGGTAGATTTTTCTGATTGATTGGTGAATCTCCATAGAATTGTTACGTATTTAGTATTTCAACACATGTTTTAAAAAGAGATTAAAATAAACTATCTATAGTGCTAAGTAGTATTTCCAGAAATAGAATCATAGATTAGTAAATAGTAGTGTTCAATATTCAATAAGATTACTCGATTTATGATTTAATAATTTAACGACCGGCTTTCTGTTGTGTTGTGTTCGAACATTAAATGTTTAGAATTTTTTTATCAATAATAATAATAATAATATAAGTATTAATACTAAAAAGAGATATGATGAATGATTGTGATTAACTGATGTTTTCTATCTTATTTGTTCACAGATGTATAACTGACATCAATTTCCTATAATTGAATGTCTTAAAATAAATAATATTCTAGGAATGACTGTGTTTAAGGTAAATTGTATATACTTTTGTTAAGGTAAGGTAAATTATGTGTTGAGATATAATTGGTTTCTAAAAAGTGTACATTAAATACAAAAAATAAAATATTAAGATGAATCTATAGTAGTAGTGTTTTTTCTACATGTATATATTCACAACTTTAAGACGATTTGATACCTATAATAAGTGTTGTAATAACATATTAAATATTAATTTCCATATCAAGAATGCCAAACCATCAAAATATCATGATTTCTTTCAATAAATTGATTAATATTACTATTAGCACTACGTCTTACTACCCGTTCGGGTTAAACGCACTTACGCTAATGTGTAATGGTAGGGTGATTGTGAGATGAAACGGAAGACCTACAGTTTAACGAGGGATTCGAACCACGTTGGAGGCCTGGCATTGCACACATTCACAAGTCGTGATTAATACACGTCTTGTCAGAGGTGAAGGAAGGGTTTGGTAATCAGACAAATCTGTGCCGGGCCCGAGGATTGAACCCCGGACCCCCAAAACAGAAGTCTGACACCTTACCCTTAGACCATCAGGTCACCCTGACATTGGTTATCATTCTAGCATCTGGACTGCGAACCTCGAGTATGATCGTGTACGTAATTAAAGTTTTTGCATTGTGCCATACCATCGTTTTGGGCTATGCTATTTTAAATAAACGAATGGGGTAAGGTTGGGAAGGTATATATCAAAGAAATAGTACCTTAAATTTGGCTAAAGGGTGATAAAACTATAAGAAAAATTTGGCACCTTTAGTGCAACCAGTGCTATTATACATATATGTATACTCCTCACTTGAATAATCGTACTCTATCAGTCTGACGTATGGTCTACGTGCCCTACGAAGTCAAATTCTAAACGGCTCAACCTATAATATGTGTGTTAGTATAATCAAGTCTCACAAATTAGGGTGGACAGGTCATGCAACGTGAATGGGAGAATCTAGAGCCGTGATCAGGGTATTGAGTGGTAAACCGAATGGGAAGAGACCGTTGGGATGACCAGACGCAGATGGAAGCCTAACATTAGAATGTACAGGAGTGAGATAATGAGATGAACTGGGTATAGGTGACCTGGCGGTCTAGGGGTAAGGTGTCGGACTTCTGTGCTGGCAGCCGGGGTTCAATCCCAGGTCCCGGCAAAGACTTATCTGATTACCAAACCCTTCCTTCACCTCTGACAAGACATCTTGTGAATGTGGGGCATGCCAGGCCTCCACCGTGGTTCGGATCCCACGTTAAACTGTAGGTCCTCCATTTCATCTCACAATCACCCTACCACTACACATTAGCGTAAGTGTGTATAACCCGAACGGGTAGTAAGACGCGGTGCTAATAATAATAATAATAATAATAACTGGGTATAAATAACTTAATAGAGTGGTAGGGTAGAATGAGGGTTACTGGATATAATTAGTTAAAGATACAGATAGTGTGTAAGGATGTGGGCTGGATATATATAAATAGTTCAATAGAGTGATAGGCTGTAATGAGGTTGACTGGATATAAATATCTCAAGATAGAGATAGAATGTAATGAGGGTGACTGGATAGAAATATTTCAAGATAAGAATAAGGTGTAGAGTGGTACTGGATATAGATAGCTCAAAATAGGAATAGGGTATAATAATATGGACTGGATATAATTAGATCAAGATAGGGGTTGGCTTTAATTAGGGTAACGGGATAGGGTGTAATGAATTGGACTGAATATAACAAGCTACAGATAGGGATAGGATTTAATCAGGTGGAATGGCTATAATTAGCTCAATACAGGAATAGTTGCTAATTTTTTTAAGTATGACAATAGACTTTCGATATCCTAGTGCCATAGAGTAGGTAAGTGTCACGAAATAAGTGAACTAAGATCAAATCAGAGTTAGCATAAGCGATGTCCCAGATGCTTCAAGCTCAATTAGCGTTAATTTGTTTCAAAATATTAAAATATCAAATAATAGAATTAAACTTGATACAGTATTCTAATGTTCCTATGAACTAATACATCCATTTATTTGTACAGCAATTGGTGATATTTTAAGTAATAAATTTAAAAAAAATGCAAAACTCTCATCTACGAAAACTTAAAAGTGTGCGACTTTACCGTCTCAGGAGAGAACTTGTTGCAGTTTGTTGAAAACAACCCCTTGCACGTAGTCCTTCTATATATCTCCTTCCTCCTCCTTTTCCGCCCCCTCCGGTGTAGATTTGCATACAACCCCAGGCTATCTTTCAGCTTCTTCCTTCATCATACCTTTCCCTTCCATACGCAACTAACGCACCCCCATCAGAAAATACACCGACAAAACCTTCCTTCTTATCTCAAAACCTTCTCTGTCCTCTTCTTTCAGTTCTAAATTGCTATTTTGACTCTATACGCCTCCTCTACCCTTACCCCCAAAAAAACTTTTTTTCTTCTTCAAGATATCACACGGATCAACCTCCCCTCATCCACCCCAAAATCCACCTTTACAAAACAGTTACCACCACCCCTTCATTTCTTCTTCCCCTCGGCTGGTGTTTCTCAAGGGGTTGTAACCCTTGTGGCACGTTCAGTATAGTGAAAAGGGGCTGAGAGAATATACCGTAGAGAAATCTTATTCCCTAGTCCAAACAGGTAGGTAGCCTTTTCTCTTCTGTTGAAATCTAGTAAACAATACTCTACCAGCATTCCAGATTTGTGCTGTGACTAAACAAATACATCTACGAGCGAATTGGTTCCTTCTATCTTTGGTTTTTAAAGATACACATGGAAAAAGTGAGAGAAGAGAAAATACAGAACATTAGAGAGGTATAGGGATAAACAGCAATGGGGGAAAAAACAAACTATTCCCTCATGACAACACGTATATTTTAATTTTATGGTAGTAGAGTTATTAAAAAAATATCATATTGATTTAAATATCCAAGAATTACCAAGTGATTGTACATAGTCACTTTGAATCTTTGCGTAAAATTTCAAAATCTTACAGTATACATATCCCTTCACTAAAAAAACTTTCTTCTTTCCTATACAAATGGCAATCGCTGAAAATTAAATTCATAATAACCAGGAAAGCTATTATAAAAGTACGCAAAACCAATAAATATAGTAAATAGATGTGTTTAATCAACATGAACTTTAACACAAATTAGTATGATTAAGAAAAATAATACAAACAGGAGTTAGAGAGTAAATTTGTTTTAATTCGTAGAGATTTTGGATTGATTCATTTGGAATGAAATAGGATAGTCACCGATTATTATAATGTTATAATTCAATTATAGAGATATAAAGATAGTATGATATGAAATAATTGTCAATATTTTAGAAACAGGGAACTATTCTGAGGTGAAATCAATGTACCATTGTTGTTATTTTGTAAAATGTAATATTTAAATCGTAAATAATGTATTTTTAAGTTGTAGATAAAACAATATTAAACAATAATACTCATATGAAGTGTCTCATCTTCCTGCTTGAAAAGCCATTAACTTATTTCACGTATTCATATGAACGTCAAGCCGTGTGGTTACTTTTAATTTATATTATCGATATACATAAAATAACATTAGTAAAAAGTAGAATGTCATCAATGTTGATAGGAAAAAAAAAAAGTTTTTGTTATACGGTTTATCCTACCATAATTCTAATATACTTTTAAATATCTAATGCAATTAGTTGATTGATATCTTGCATCTTTTAATGTATCATTAAACAAAAAATTATATGTTAATGTTTATTAATTTCCATAGATTTTTCATTTCTCTATCTCACTAAGCTGGAGTGCTCTTTTTTATGAGTCCAGTATTTTTTACCCCACCATTCATTAAATATTGTGTCTAGTTATAGTTTATCAAAAACATATGATTAATATTAATTGTAAAATGCCAATAGATAATTCCATAGTAATCGGATGGTGTGAAAGTAGAGTGCGTTTGGTAGCATTATATCTTTCCAAGTAGTGAATTACGTAACATATTATAGAATGTTTGAGTAAGTATACAATATGGTAGTTAGAGTTATTTATTGTAAGTGTTGTTTACTGTATAAAATTAATTACGACATTACAGCGTGTATGTGGGAAAAACTTACAGTTATTAATAGATAAATTACGCCACATATAGATATTTTGAATAAAACCGTTTAGAACCAATTTTTTAATAATTTGAAATGTTCAAATCACTTATCAATAAAATACCAATAATTTTATAGATATAATTTAAATAACTATTTCCACTTGAAGCTCGACCCTATTGGCCTAATATTTAAAATATCAAGTCTTAGCTGAATTCAGAAAACACTTTTGACAGTATTTCCATTGAGGGGCAAACATTCAGATACACACACAGCTGGACGAAAATAAATGCAGGTCCTTCCATTTATATTTATTTTTAATTTGGAGGTACATATAACAACAAGATTCATCAAAATATCAAGGTAGGAAATATTCTCATTTACAACAACGTGTCTATACGTAATAATTTCCAAACAAATCTAGATATTGCACTACAAGCTTTGTAAGAGACCGTGTCGACTGAACACTAACCAGTAAAACAAAGTAACCAGCGTAAAAAGACACGGCAGACGACTAAATAACCATTGGCCACCCCAACCATAGCTAGACGCCTCTTACCGATTTTGTGGGATTATCGTAATTGTGTCTAGCCCTGCGCCACTCCCCATACCTCTAACCACCCCTTTCCACCCCTGGAAGTCTAGTGAGTATTTGTTTAGTTTATTTTTTATCTTGACTTAGTTCGCCTTTGGGCGGGAGCAAACTCGCATGCAGAAAGATAATAATTCTTTCGGTGTTCATGACTAACGTCTAACAGCAGATATCGTGGTTCAACTAACTCCGCACCCCCTTCCATTCCCTTTACCTCATATTTTACCAACAACGCTCCCCTCCCCTTTTTAGAAATACACATGCGACCCACATTATTGTGTGTGTGTGTGTTTTTATCATCAACAAAAGTTTGGCTTCTTTATATTCTTTATATACAAATAGTTTTAAAACATAGGGGTTAGCCATGTCACGTTTGAATCTAGTGTGCCATACCCTGTCTCCTTCCTCAACCAGTACCAGTCACACATCTCCTTGAAAGGCAATTATATCAACCAACTCTTAGTCCAACGACGGGGGAAATATTTTGTTGCAAGAGGTCTTATACCTACCTTTGTTTTTTAAAAGTGAGTTCTCTGAGAGACAATTATAAAAACACTCAATTCGGGGTTTGCAAGCTGTGAGGCGTCACTCTATTATAGGTTATATCAGTGCCGGTCCCAGGTAATTTGGAACCCCTTGCGCGCTGCAGAATGTGGGCCCCATAGTTATCTTTTAAATAAAAGATTAGAGCAGTCAAATCGCTTAACAAGTTTGATAATATGAATCAGAGTAAACAAAAAATATATTAGGGTAGCTATGTATTATATAATCTTGAAAATAAAACGAACATATGAGCTTGAACTAATTATTTAAATAAATACTATTTATTGACATATTATTTTGGGTTTGAATAAATTACTTATAGACAATTACTTATGCATATACTAAGGATCTTATCTAAAAGATAATAGTGTTTTAACAGTTTTATTACAATTTTATAAGAAATCATTAGACAACCTATATTAGTACATAAATTAACTAGAAGGGTGGTTGTATGATAATTAAAAAGCAGTCAAAGGACAATACAGTAGTTAACAAAATTGAAAGGCCAAAAAATGGATAATACCGATATACTTATTAAAATAACAGATTACGACATATTACAATATGGTGAACTTTAATTGGTATACATTAATATGTATATATAATTATTAATTTTACCACCCAACACCTTAGCTTAGGGGGTATTGTATAGGTTTTTGGAGCTAGGAGACCCAGGTTCGATTCCCGGCGTGGCCGAAATATTTATAGATGATGTAATGTGGGTTTACCCTTTCACAGTGATGAATTAACGGACGTGGACTGAATGTTGTGCCTGTACTAATCTTAAGTTAGATTATAAGACATATTAAGCTACAACAGGCTAAGCAAGTTGCTAGTGGAAAATATATGGCTTGAATAAAAAAAAACGACCCAGGTAACAGACTGGAACCAGTAATGGATATAATATTACTTTTACTCAATTGTCCACATAGTTTAAGGAGTCTCTAATGCAGTTGACCTAATGATTAATGTTCACATCCCACTAGAAAGAAATTATTTATTTTTTCTATCACAGTTTCCAACCCTCCCCCAAACAATTGCTGTCAAGTTTCCTCTAAACTTTACCTTTATCTTCCTGATCTAATTAGTGTAAATTTACTTATTGTCAAACCGAGTAGTAAGACGTGGATAATTATTATTATTATTATAATTATTGTTATTTAGGTTTAAAAGGTCATCAAAATAAATAATAAAAAAGTTAAATGACTGTCGTTTTTAAACAAACAAAACACACACACACACATATATATATATTTTCGGTTCATTATTATGAGTGCTCCATATTGACATTTCAAAATTATTTAGAGCTATGGATGTAAATTTAATTTTTAATTTAATTAGTACGAGGAAATTTTAGTGTTAAAAACAGGATAAATATTATAAAAATATATGTACATACAATTCATTTTACTATTGAATAATATTTAGCACCGCGTCTTACTACCCATTCGGGCTATACGCTTTAAGTACTAATTACTCTTATGGATTAGGAATTGGGAAGGTTGAATTATAGGAAGTGAACCCGCATTTGCGTGGAGGGAGAGTGGAAAGCCATTTAGGAAAAACCACCCCCAGTTCACCCGACTGAGATTCGAACCTCGATCTCCCCGTCCTCAGCAGTCGAGCTCAACACGACAAGCGCGTTAGCCAACTACGCCACCGAGGCGGGTCATTTTACTATTCCTCGTTAAGATATATTTAATGTTTGAGGATGATTACATTTATTTTATAATACATTTTAAGTTAATAAACGGATGGTTTAGTATTTTAGAATTGGTGTTTAGGCAATCCAATTAGTTTAAAAATTAATTTAAAGACTGTGCTTAGTATCCTTGCATCACTATACGGATATTTAGCCTATTAAGATTATTTCTCATTAATATATATAATATACTGTATGCCAAATTGATTTTAACAACTATGAATGTTTTAATAAATGTTAATATATAATATTACGCGACTATACATTTATTTTGTACTTCCTACCACTGAAGTTTTGAAATGTTCCGTAAACAAATCTTTCCAGCACGTTACAACGTCACTCACATGAAGAGGCAGTCATCTTGTTGAAAATATTGATTGATGACAGTTTCGTGTCACTTGTGTATGAATTTTTTACTACCTTGCTATAGAATACACAGTGACATCTATACGGAATAAGGTCTGAACCTTCTGAAAGCAGGTTTTATTACCTTATACGTATCACGGCGGTATGAATTATTGTCATGTTTGCGAATCACTGGATCGTAATGTATAAATAAGTGACAAGTAATTAGTATGATGGATCTTGTAGAGGCATGTGCATCTGTTGAAAGTTATTTCTTCTTATCTCTTTTAGTATCTTTCTGTATATGCTATATGCATATTTTATGCAGTCTCTTATCTCAATTGCAGGATCATGTTGACTATAATAGTAAAATATTGATTATTTAATTCAAATAACTCATGTATTTTCCCGGCTGTAGAATAAAAAGCCGTTAGCTGTCAGTTGTGAGCTGTCAGTCAGCACCAAAGAAGCCATGGGGCTGCTGTAGCAAGCTTGCCTTGTATTATTCCACCATGGTATATATAATAATGATTGAGTCATGGGGTAATCCATCAAAGTAAGACTACCCTCCAGGTTAAATTAAGTGTACACTTCGTTTACAACGAAAGATAACAATCTTATCTTAGATTGATTATACTATGAAGTAGGTTATAGGATAGAGCAAAATTGTAAGCCATCAAGATATGTATATGTACATTTCGTTTACAATACGAGCGTATAGTCATACCTTGACGTGCTTCACTATGACTTAGTATAGCATAAGCTTCAACATAGTGGAAGCAGCCAAGAAAAGTACACTACAGGTTAAACGAAGCGCACATTTATAAATATATGTGTATGTATAAACAGCTTTCTTCCCATTCATAGCATGGATACATATAAATAACCTCTTAATTTTATATATAAAATTGTGAGGTTATATTTTACAGTCACACTTCGTGGTAGATCTGAAGTCCCCTTGAACCCTAGCGTGGCCACATGACGAGAAGAGGAAACGGCGATAAATCAAGTGAAAGGGGTTGGGGAAGAGGGAACCCTCCTTCTGATACAGTAGCGCTCCAAACGGAACGACCTAGAATCACGCTCGCGGTTATGAACAGCCTGGTCGGTAATGGTGGCGGCTACCCGCCGACTTGTTGACGTGGGCGCCTCTAAACTAAAGAGGCGGGGGTGGGGTTGTTAGGTGGCTCAGGGGGTGGGGGTGGGAGGTTAGCTGGTCGACTACTTGTTGGGCCTCTAACCCTGGAAACGCATATGTTAGGGGGGAGGGGGTCTACTTACTTCGTCCAAGAGCTTCTGGATTTCCAACTTTGGTTCGCTCAGAAAGTTGTTTCACAGAATTTGATCAATGGTTTGAGTAACCTTTTCAAGTTCTCCATTTTATTTAAAAGTTACCATGTATATTAATACCCATTCGGGATACGAACCTATTCAAACAAATAGGATAAGGACAGGGAAGTTAATTTATTGTAAATCTTATACAACTTGCTCGAGGGGAGAGGTGGAAATCCTACTGGAAAATCTTCTTCAGTTCCTCTGGGAAAAGATTCTATCCTCAACTCTGCGTCACTGACAAACCCATTAGACAAATCTGACGTCTTAATCATTGTGTGGCCATTTGGTTTTGCTGTGATAGTTTAATATTCAAGATAGGTTTTTATTATGATATTTAAAGCTACCTAAATAATCCACCTAATTTACTAGACACTGCAACTAACTTTTTATATTAGGAATGATAGACACAAATGTCAAAATTATCAATTCTGGTACTAATGTGACGCGGAGGACCGAATTCGAATACCAACTTAGTATATTGAGGATTATTTTTTATAATTATTGGTGTCCCACTCTGTTTCTTCACCTGATGAAATTATTTTAATATATTAGTAATTAGCTGATATAAGTAAAAGAGCTAATATTCTATTTTCTTCAGGCTTTTCTGGTGCAAATCAACAGTTGCTCCTACATCAGTTTCTGCTTTCGTTCATTCATTTATACTAGTTACTGCAGGTGTTTATTCATTCACTTGATTTTAATGAGGAGATATTTTTTTAAAATGTGATATTTATTTTTAGTGAACGTTTCCTTTAAGTTTTACCTTACTCATTCATACCCAATAATTTCCCAAAATACTGCAAAAAAACTGAGGAATATGTGAAAGATAATTAATTTAGAGAAACAGAATTAAAATGTCGAATTTTAACTAAATGGACCGAGTCTTCATAGGAAAGTGAGCATAAAGAACTCTTATTGAAAATATTATTTAGCACATCAGCCAATCAATACTTAATATTCATAACATTATGATTAGATAGGCATTTATACATTAGAGTGGTTGATATACTTTATTGTTAATTACCTTTATTATAAACCTGTTGATTTAATTTAAAAGTGATACTGATAATATATCCGTTGGTTTCACGATCACAAACAAAAATACTGAGAAAGGTTTTCTTAAAACACAATAATAGAAAATAAAGAGAAATGACAAACAATTCCTACATGTTTTTTGTACTAATCAAAGTGTCACATGTTGGGATATATATAAATGCATCAATTATAGTTTTATCTTTTGTTTGTTTTATAGTTATATTTCATAAATAATTACTATAATATAACAAAAGTCTACTACGTTTAATAGTCAATGTCTACTATTCCCTCACATACCATCAGATTGAAATCAATTGAGGACAAATGAATTAAGCTTCCGCAAAGAATTTATTGCTACAATTACGTTTTATCATATTCAAACAATCTATATTGACATGAATCATCAAAGCGAGCTGCATGTTGTTTGTGTATATCAATAATAACTACTTATATAATTATAGGTTGTAATTATATCATGTCCGCTTCGAAACTCGCCCAGTCTGACACGTCACTATTGTGTTACACTGGATTGCCAATGACTGAGAGATCGGGGTTTACGCCACGGCCTGGTGCACTATGCCCCCCCTCTACCCCCCCTAAATGGCTACTAAAGCTACCTCTACGCAAAAGTCTATATTCAACTATTGCAAATTAATACACGCATATAGCTTGGACGGGTACTATGACGTGGTGAAAACTACATAAAATATGTTCATAATTTAAATAGCTATTAATTATTGCATATTGTTTCGTAAAATTTGGCGTGGGGTGTTCGATTCTTGACACAACCAAATATATGTTGGGTTTTGTGGATATTTTCATCTTTTCTCAGAGTAGTAATTTGCCGTTGTAAGATCTGATTGTGTCGAACGTTCGAAGAATAAGTTAGGCTAGGTGTCTAGAATACAAAACCAGCCATCACTAAGGCGTTGTAATTAAAACAATGGAATGTATGCATTATTTACGAATATATACTACAACAGATTCGGTTGAACTGTTCAAGAATTTAGACTTTCGTTGAACTTCACCACCGTAAATGAAAACGGTGAATTTCGTAAACTGGGTGAACATAATGATAAGGTGTATCCCAATTGTAATTTTAATTTTTCATCTTCTTAAGTGTTTGTTTATTCTAATCTACCCTCTACATCACTGTCAATTAGATAAGTTCTTAACAAACTCTTGTTTTGCAGATAATAATGGTAGAAAACCTAACGTAGGGTAAGTTATAGCTAGTAATAATATACCACCCAGTTTACATAGGGTGGAGCTAGTTTATAGCTATTACAGCTAATAATATAGCAGCTTTTACACACTAATTCAAAACGTAACTTGATCTTTGGATGTAGATTTTGATAAATATTATAAATACTAAAATTAAATTACGCAATTATGGTAAAATGCTATTATTTTTGCTTCAAAAAATAAGAATGTGATTTATAAAAGTGACTTCATATTAAAATAAAATTTGACTGCACTGATGTTATAATCACATCTTTTTTATATAAAAATGCTAGTTTTAGCTCGTAATCGGTACATACAACATTTACCAGCACCACTGGAGGTTACAAGACTAATGTTACATAAAATTGCCGATGCTTCGCTAGAAGCGCTAGTTGTTTTACGTCACAAAGTTTAACACCGAAATGATTGATCGCGTGACTGACATTGGTACTGAGCCTTGGTGCAACTGTAAACAGGATATACACAATACGCAACATTTATGCGGCTGTCCGAATTCAATCCCCATAACCCGCTCGTTTTTTTATTTCTCTCTTTGTCTCTCTCCACGCGAAATTTGAAATTCAACGTGGTGACACCGTTCCCACGGTAGAAGATAAGCATGATCAACATCGATTTAAAATTGATAAAGGCTTAAACAGAGCCATGTTACCACGTTTAGTGTACCATAACATTGTGTCTGTTTCTGTCAGTATTTGATTGAACAAATCTAAAACCATATAATAAAATCGTAGCTATACTTCAGCTTCTTTGGTGGTAGAATTAATAAATTCTTCATTTAATAATGATTCAGATGAAAGAAAATTCGTAAAATAATGGATGTGTGCGTAGATGTTTTGCGTAGTTTCCAAGTTCTTATAGCATCAAATACAACAAAGCATTTTTTTATTGTGTTTGTGCCAGAATGCAAATCAGAGTTATTGATTTTTAAATACCACAAACATTTGATACTTTGAATTTTAGGTTGATTTAATTGGATCTATCTGCCAAAAAAAGTATTTAAAAACTGCATTGCTCAATATGCAAAATACTGCTCATATCTACCATACCATATATCATAAGGACCCCACATGAAAAGTATCTTAATTCTGTATTTTTCATAGTTTATAAACGAATTTTTTTAGTCGAATGATAGAAAATCGTAAATTATTAGCTAACTAATCCTGGCAGAAAAAAATATATATGGTTTTTCATATTATTTTTATGTGGTTGCTGATCCGATTCCTTAAACATAATCCTTTTTATTTTCTGTGTCTTTAAAATATTTTTAAAATTATCAATGCCCGAACGTAGATTATGTCATGTAAGAATAAAAGGTTGTTTAACTTATTCTTATTATGGTTAATCACTGTAATTTTTTCAAACCCACTAATTAACATGACTTAGCTCCGGAACCAATGCAACCAACACTCATAATCAGGAAGCTGACCCGTTGTTCGAGGGTTAGAACTCTGATGAGTTCGACGGATTTTTCTTGCGCAATAAAAAAAACCTTACCACAACTTCTTTCGGAGGGGAAAGTAAATCCGTCGGTCCCATGTCGATTATGGGAGAACCCTGGAAGGTATATGAAAATAGCTTTGCTGCAAAATTGATTGGCCCCTTCATTCTCGTTCATAGAAATTCTAGTGTGCTGATATAATCAGTCGGTTCATAAATCCCACGTTAAATATCTCAAATAAATAAATAAATGAATATAAATTACCAAGAACAAAGGTTGGAAACTTGTAAATCGCGATCGACCGGTCGAATTCGTGGAAGATTTCAGTCGATCACTTAAGAAAACTACATCATGAAAAGTCGACCTTTAAGTCTTATAGACTCTTAAATATATAGATTACTTGAAAACGATAAATGTGCATTATAAATTTTAAAAAATTCTATAAAGTTAGGAACATAATATTCAATAAAAGTTTGAATTTAAGAAATAAATATAAATATAATATATTTTATAGACAAAAACAAAAAGGAAATTGGAGGAACGGTGGGTGTGATCGTGAAACCTTTGATAGGGAACAAAAAAAGGTTGCCAACCTATGACATAGAACATCATACTCAGCTCTTTGAAAAAAGAACCCAACAATCACAACAATTGTAAACTTTTCGTCCAAGTAGTGAATATAATATAACCTAGATATCCTTATCTCAGTATATAAGTACCAAAAATCATTTTAAGGCTTAGAGTATGCAACTTCACAGCAAAGCGTTGGTGTTGATCTACAATTTGTGACACGGAATATCAGGGTTCATTAACAACAACAACAACAAAAATAAAGGACGGATGCATCTCGTTTCATTGGATTATGTAGTATAACAGTCGGCACAATGTGACATAAAGAAAAAAAACCAACTCACGCATATATAAGTTTAACCTCAAAGAATTAAACGACACAGAGTAATAAATCATACTTAATTAATCTCATCAAAATTGTATTGGCAGCAAACTCAAACAACAAAAGGCCTCATTACAATATGTAACATTTGAGTTCACGTTTCCCAAAATAACAAAAAAACAGAATACCTCATTCGTGTGTCTGTGGAGACTTTATGACACAAAATACTCCCGCACTTATTCCATCTGTAGGCGGATGTTTATACGTACAATATGTTCGTACATTAATTATTCCCAATCGGCGCTTACATTAAGCCCTCTGGCTATATAATAGACCGTAAGGCGCGCTGAAGACCCCCAAAGGGACGCATTCGGAGTGGTTGTGTTATTTGTTACTCGGTTGGGATATTACGTTCCGTACTGCTGGAGGGACTATGAAACATTTTAATTTACAAGGCGAAATATTTTAGTGAACAATGTATACAATATTTATCCCCTCACCCCCTGAATTCCCCTTCTTTGACACTCACATTATTTTAAACTCGTAGAAAATCATAATGTGGTATACATACGATATTAGCATTGTGCTTGTCCCATATAAAAACTAACCGCCTTTTTAGGAATCTAAACAAAAAATTGTCTCAGAATTATCGAATAATTGATTTATTAAAACTTTCTCGTGACATCTCGAAGGGAAAGTATTGTGATCGTAAAAATAATAATAATCTAACTCGAGATTTTGATAAATATCGACATTTCATGAGCCCCTGAAACCAAACAAGTGATTTTCGTAATGCCATAGGGCTGTCCGTCTGTCTGTGCCTTGGGTTAGAGCCAAAAATGTTTTGCAGATTGGATCGGGCTAGAACTTTATATCTGGGGTTTCCCCCCCCCCCCCCCCCCCCC
>CABEEJ010002282.1:12575-30753 GCA_901482245.1 Timema douglasi | reverse complement strand
CCCCCCCAACGTGTTTATAAAGCTATATTTCCAACCCCAATTTTTAAAGGCAGTTTACTGAAGGGTAAAAAGAGAAAAATCGTTTTTCTCGAAAATGTATCTAATGATTTCGATTGAATTTTGTACCTACACACAGTTTATCATTATAAACAAAATGTAAACGACACTAAGGGTACTTAACATCGAGGAAATTTTGCCATTTTCATCATTTCTCCACAATTGTTTGAGTTACGCAATAACTTATCATAAAAAGGTTATAGTATTATTAAAGATAAAAAACCTTTATTTGAAATATATTTTTATAAAACCAATGAAATTCGAGATGTATGCCTATATATACACTTTTTAATTCAAGTCTTTGAATTTGATTCTTATGTTCTTTGGTGAACAAAGATGTTTCTTTTTTCTCAAGTTTTCTGTAAAAGCGTTCCTAGTCCTTAATGCCGTAGAGCAAATAAATAGTAGTGTATACTATTTCATTTATGATCTTTTGTTTAGTGTTTCCACAACAATGTATAGACCTATTATTTCGTTTCATAAATCTAACGAATTTTTAGTAAATGTAAATTTTAGGATAAAAGCATACATTTATCTGTGTATGTGGGTATATGAGTGTGTTTGCGCTAATGCGTAAGGCACAGAGAGAGGGGGAGGGGGGGAGTGGAGGAGGTTTAATATACATTTTTGGGAAATTGATATTTAAATACAACTTAATGAAAGCTTGAAAGGAGAAATTAGATTCAGCATGATTTTAAATTTTGGTGTTAGTTTAATAAACGCTTATTTACGAGAGTGAACTTTTAATGTAATACATTCAATTTTGCCTGTGGACGAGAGAGGAGTGTATCAATAACATTCACAAAAAACACCTAATATTTACATCATTTTGTTTAAACCTCAATATCTTATGGGGAAAAGATGACATTCTTCAATCACCGTTTATTGGCATTTGAAATAAAATAAAATAAAGATGGATTCTGACCAATATATTAACATTGACTATATCTACCCATAAAGATTCAAGGCTAGCTACAGTAGCCCCCGTGGCTTCTTTGGTGCTGACTGACAGTCCCCAGCTGACTTCTGACAGTCAACATTTAGGCATATACTTAAATTTTGACTGTCAGAAGTGACAGCTGCTAAATACATGTTTTTGCACCTCATATGGTTCGGCGCAGGGATATATAGTTTGGTCTGGTAACTTTTCAAAGCCTTCAGCTGTCACTCGGCACCAAAGAATCCATGGGGCTATTGTAGTAAGTATATCCCAATTTTCTTTGGACTGGACATAGATAAAAGCTAGAAAAGGTTTTTTTTAACTCCAAGTCAAACAGCCCATCTGGATTATATGAATATTTACTAATTAAGATAATGTGTTGGGGATTAGGAAGATTTAATTTTGAGGAAGTGTATCCACATTTGAGTGGTAGGACATTGTAAAACCAACTAGAAAAAACCATTCTCAATACGTCTGACCGGGATTAAAACACTTATCTCCCTGTCACTGACCGCACATTATAATTTGAGAGTATATTATTTATTAATAACAGCGCGTCTTAGTACCAATTTGGGTACTAATTGCGTGTATATATTAGGGATGAGTAGAGTTTAAATTAGAGGAAAGATACCAGGATTTTCATGGAGGGAGAGTGGACAACGCTTTAGGAAAAAGAGCCCTCAGTATATCTGACCAGGATTCGAACCCCTATCTTCCCGTCCCCAATAGTTTGGTCTATCATGAAGGTGACACGTAAAGTAAAGAGAGTGATGCCTTGGATAGGACAATTTGACCAACTAAGTGAATTTACAAAAGGTAACTATATCTAATTTAACGTGTTCATACGATGATCAAGAGGCTACTAATAAAATAATACTAATAATATAGTAAAATATTAACCAGGTTGACTGTATTTTTGTATTTTGTGAAAGGTGCTCCAAATGTCAATTCGCAAGAAAATCAAGGTAGAGCAAGGTAAAGTAGTAAACAACTCACCGAGTATCTCCAAGGTGTGCGTTATCTCCTTGGGTTCTAGAGTGCCAATCTGACACACGTAGTCCCCGGCGTCCTGGACCTGCAGGTTGCGGATCTGAAGGTTGTAGCCGTCTATCAGTTCCAACCTTGCGTCAGGGGAGACCTTCACGTTGCCGGCGGTCAGGACGGCAATACCGCGCTTCCAGGCCAAGACGTATTTACCTGAAGGGATGGGAAAAACATATGGGTGACGATCAGAGAACGGACCAGGGTGGGGTTAAACAAGGTGCTGAGACTTCAGCGTAGTGAGACTCAAATAAACAAGAGATGAAACTTCGACATGGCGGTCTGAAAAACGCCGTTATTATTATTATTATTATTATTATTACTAACACCGCGTCTTACTGCCCGTTTGGGCTATATGCACTTACGCTAATGTATAATGGTAGGGTGATTGTGAGATGAAATGGAGGACCTACAGTTTAACGTGGAATCCGAACAACGGTGGAGGCCTGGCATTCCCCACATTCACAAGTTGTGATTAATACATGTCTTGTCAGAGGTGAAGGAAGGGTTTGGCAATCAGATAAATCTTTGTCGGGACCGAGAATATAGCCCCGGACCCCAAACATAGAAGTCTGACACCTTACCCCTAGACAGGAAGGTCACCCGGTTCTTGTTATTATCAATTACTTTAATTATGGCGGCCGGAGTTAAACCCCCGGTTCTGGCACAGATTTATCTGATTTCCAAACCCTTCCTTCACCTCTGACAGGACATCTTGTGAATGTGGGGAATGCCAGGCCTCCATCTTGGTTCAGATTCCACATTAAACTGTAGGTCCTCTATTTCATTTCACAATCACCCTACCATTACACATTAACGTAAGTGCGTACAGCCCGAACGGGTAGTAAGACGCGGTGCTAATAATAATAATACTTTAATTAGAACTTAAAATAACATTTGAATAAACAATTTTAAAAATATATTTATCACTTATTTAATTTGTTACTACACCCTCAATATTAATGTTTAATGGAGCTCGGCGATTAATTTAATCAAACAAATTATATTACAGTTTCATAATAAAAAATAGTTTATTCGCAACTTAATTCGATTTGCCATTTAAACTAAAAACAACAAATTTGTTCACCATAAAATGATTGTAACTGGAATTGGTGTGATATTTGGATGAACATCATTGTAATGAATTAAAACACTACAAATTTATCATCATCATCAGCATAAACAATCATTTTAACGGGAGATTGTCACGATATTTGGACGGATAACATTAAATAAGATAAGCAACTATTATTTTACTATCAACAACAAAAATAGTTTTAAAAAACAGCTTGGCTTAGTATTGGGGTGTTATAGAAACTACTTCTTTATAATCCTCATCTACATTTTAATTTCAATGTTACATGTTCAATGTATGACATGCTATTGCAATAGGTTGTAAATAAACTATTATTTTACCGTCATGGTTTACTTAGCATGGAATTGGAATAATATACTGAATTACAATCTTAATGTCAGCCTTAAAACAATAATTTAAATGAGTTTTAACCAAGACATTGATTAAGGTATCTTAGTTTAGATTTTGGTGGACCAAACTAAATTATTCACATTGTGTCAAGTAAGGTAGGGCACAAGGTGTGGTTCTGGAAAATAATCACCCCTTCTGTCAATTGTTTATGGATTAATGTACGTAATATAAAATAAATATAAACTGACAAACGTTTTAAATATACAATATCAGATCTGAATTGTTTTAACAAATTCTATTGAAAGTAGGTTTAAAATTACATAAATTAAATAATATTAGAGTATATACAGTATAACTTAAAATGTTATTAAGTTCAATTTTAAACTTATATCCGATACATCTCAGTACCTGTTCGACTTGGACGCTTTAAACCCTAAGTAAAAAACCTTTTCAAACTCTAAGAGAATCAAACCATTTTTATAAATTATAATCATTTTCCCTTTCAAATTAGAATGTCATAAAAGCCATTTTACCCTCAGTATACTGACCCAGATCGTATGAAAACGTAATCCTTTGAATTATTTCCACGTACCAATGGAAAATTATTCCATCATACCTGTTGACATAAGCTCACAGCTTAGATCCCCCTCAGTTTTTTTTCCTACCAATCACCAATACACGCTGACATGTCCAGTGAAAAAAAAAGGACATGGCAGTCGATGAAACCCTAAAAACCACTGCTCATGCTGGTCACCTAAAAATAGTAGGCTGTGACCATTTTTCAGGGGTGTCCAGGGAATGAACCTCATTATATATGACAAGAACATAACGGTTGCGTTTTATTGTTATTTTAAATAACGTAATGAGCTCAAACTTGCAGTTTTTACATAAAACTCTTCTTTTTTTTGTGGATAGAAATAAATTAATTCTTTTGTAGAAACATGGAGCTTAATTTGATTCAAGTGTTAACCTCAACATTAGTTGTTGAATGTCTGCCATAAGTTAGAATATTGATTTTATTTTTAGCTATAAAACTAAAGGTAGATTAATGATGTATGTTGTTTGTAAATTAGAATTTTTTTAATTATTAGAACATATTTTAAATATATATATATATATATAGGGTTCTGAAAGAGGAATAAGAATATATACTGTATGTGTTTCCTAAAAAATAACAATTTGATGATATATTTTTATAATATTAAAACACGTTAAGAAATAGTTATAGCTATTTAACCTAAAATGTGTATCTGTAGTGTATTCATATTGTTTTTTCCTGAAGAAAGTTAATAAAAGAGAAGTCTTCTAAATAACAAGAGTTAAATAATTATTATTATTAGCACCGCGTCTTACTACCCGTTCGGTTTATACGCACTTACGCTAATGTGTAATTGTAGGGTAATTGTGAGATGAAATGAAGGACCTACAGTTTAACGTGCAATCCGAACCACGGGGATTCCTCACATTCACAAGCTGTTCTTGTCAGAGGTGAAGGAAGGGTTTGGTAATCAGATAAATATGTGCCGGGACCGAGGATTGAACCCCGGCCGCCAGCACAAAAGTCTGACACCTTACCCCTAGACCACCAGGTCACCTACAAGGGTTAAATAAAAAGTTGGTTTCAAATCACAATAAATTATTATATAAGAGAAACTCAAATTGTCCTGTTTCGGCTAATGAAATGAGGTAATGGTGTAATCGGCCTAAGTAAGACACCTTTCAATTTAAACGTAGTGAAAGTAGAAACTAATTTTTTTTAATGGCCTTTCCTTGTATAAAAAGTTTGGCCACCACTGTGTCGGAGTGTCATTTGACAGGTACATAAAACGAACGCATTCACTGCTAACTACTAGCCTGACATTTCCGCCTTTCCCTCCCTCTTCTGGTCGGAGTACAGCATGACACACTGACATTTTAGAGGTTTACCTGGGTACCTCCTGTGATATAGGTGTGAAATGTGATATTATGATAGAAATACCATCGGGGAACAAATATTTAGACCGGATTAATGTTATATTTTTTCAGGAAAAATGATATAAAGTTGTATTTGAAAAAAAATGAACTATATTTAATTACGAGAATAGAAATAAATATGACCGCTCCAATTAGAGTAATAATTTTGTTCTCTTTTAAAAATATTTGTTGCAGTTACTATAGCGCATCTATGTTGTGACGTTTAAATATACATGTTAACTTTTTTTTTAAATAGTGCAAAATATAATTTTATGTACATATTTTAATAGTGATAGAGACTTAAAACTTACCCTTTTTTTTTATTAGAGATGGGACTATACCAGTTTTTAGATTCCAAATCTCTATTTCAATTCTTTAATTTTTACCTCGATTCTTCGATACTCGATTCTTACTGGGATAGGCCTGAAATGAAGTGGGAACGGCCATATTGATTTATGTTAATAGAAACCAATTTGGCTGCCGTGATAGGTAAATCTTTTTCACCCAATTTGATTTTATTCTGGAATTTTCGGTAAACGTCCATTGAATATTAAATAGACTTTTAAAACATTTTTGCCTCTACAAATTAGTCATGATTTTAATTTTGGCTTTAAAATTTTGAAATAAATTTTATCTATAAAATAATTATTTTTATTAATATTATTATTTAATTTGTGAAAATAAATTTGTAAAGCAATCGTAATATATTTCTTAACACAGGGTTTGGTATCTGTTAATATGGGGATTTATTTGTGTTTTTTCTTGAATCCATTATGCTACCACGGTAAATATGTTTGCATATTGAAGCAAATAATCAATTTTTATGTTTCAAATATAATCAATGCTTTTTTAAGTTTTACTATACAAATGTATGAAGTAGTTAGCGAACAAATTCGTTTCAAATATCTGAACAATTTTAGTCTAAGTATCTTAAGATAATTTTATTTTGAAGTATTTCTACTTTATAATATCAAGAAAGAGTATTGTAATCTTGAAAAATCGATCTCGAAATAATGACAAATGTTTTATGTGAAAAAGAACTGAAAAAATATGGTTTTATAATTCTGTCTATCCCCATGTTTGTCTGTCTGTCTATCCCTGGGCAAAGATTAAAAACTGTTTGATGTATTTGGTTCAAATTTGATATTTAGATATTAGAGGGTTATAACATAAAAGTTTTTTCTACCATAGCCTTTAAATAAAAGGTTGTTTACGGAAGAGTTATTTTTGTGAAATGAATAGGTTCAACAAATAACAAATAATCTTAACATAGTTAAAAAAATAATTTATTTTGAAAAATTTGAATTTTGTCTGATATATTTGAACAATTTGGTGTAAAATTTGTATATTATACACAATATGAAAAAGTTTTTTCGATCGCTTTGTACTATTTATTTATTTAATAGTAAAAACAAATATTTAAAACTGAACTTATGTATTTGAGAAAAAAATTATTTCTCTTAAATAAAATAAATTGGACTTGAAACATGTTTATGCTGAGCAATCTAATTACTAGGCTATCCAATAAACATTGTTTCGATGAACCAGGTGTTAAATAATAATATAACTAATAAATAATAATATAACTAGTTTATATTCAAGGCGCAAAACTATTATTTTAATACTTACTTCCAAAATCAAGGCTGGTAAAGGTATAATTTTGAGAGTAGAGTAAGGAAGGTAGGTTATAGGAACGACCACCCACTTTAATATCTAAATAATATTAAAAAAAACACTGTGGCAAATCATATGTGAAAAGCCAAGCCCAGTAGATGTGGACACAATTCGAACATTTACTTCCCTTTCACTAGAATTTCAATGCAGTTCGAGACAGACGTTCTAGATATGGGTGACAGTGGTTTAAACACTGTAAATGTGTTTAAAGTGTGTTATCAGTCACAACAGAATGGTCTGAGTTCGAGTCTAGACGAGGCCACTAGGTTTTACCATTGGCCGGATGATATTTATGCCTTTCTCGAAGAAAATTCTGGCTTATTTCCTTAAAACGAACACTATTCAATTTGGTTTTTTGAATTCGATAGGTTAGGTCGATCAATTTAATTATAAATAAAAATTATTTGAAATATGTATTCAATAATTTATTATTTGTGTCTAGCTATTCCCTACTAAGCCTTACTTCACGATTCCTGCCGCAGGGTTTTGTTTTATAACTTAAAGTAGGTTGTGCTAGGCTAAGACAATTTGCAGCTCATAATTGTGTTGACATTCAGTAACTATATACCTAGAAAGTTGTATTACATTTGTTGTTTTTCTATTAATAGAATAATTAATTGAATTTCAAATCTTATTAAACGTTGTTCTGATTTACTTGAATATACAATAAACTAGGTTATCATGATTATTTATTCATAACTTTAAGTCAATTAAATATTTTTTCTGGCATATAAAACATTGCAATTTAAATCAATGTTGTAGCTGCAATATTTGACTTATCAAAATGTTGTCATACTAACTTTTTTTTAAACAATATGATTGACAAACTCACACATAAGCTATTGTTGAAAAAATAAAATGCTAAACGTATATGTATAAAATAAAATGCTTAAAGTTTAACCTCACAAGTGTTTCCGTGCATTAAAGGTGAATAATTTATGCAAAGTGACAGGTAAATAGAATGATTTATTATTCCTTACATTCAGAAAAATACAAAATTTTAACGTATATTGTTTTGTTTCAGACGCTTCTAGTAGAAAAGAGCCAAAGAATAGTGTAAGATGGAATAGTGCATGCAGTAGAAAAGAAGGGAAGTCTTTTGAAAATAAACTTGAGGGGTGGCTTTAACAATTATTTTTGTCTTTACTAAAGAAGAGAGCGAGAGAGAAATCAAGTAGGAAAGATAATAAAAAAAAAGGTCAATGTGTAATTAGGAAAGTTTTCGTGTGTGACCTAAAAGTTTGTTGGTAAGGGTTGGCGACTCTTCCTCCCGATACAGGAGATGTGATGTAGAAATTGGGGTCAAAGGAGTTGGTATCCCTGACCTCACTAATCTTAGAACTATATTACCAACTTTGTTATGAAGTAACCTTTGGTACTTTTTACCCGGACACATTTTAATTCAATTTTATTTTATTTTAAATTTAATTTTTAGATAACAAAAATTTATATTTAGTAAATATCTAATATAATAGTATGGTTTCTAGAATAGTTTTATTGGCATAAACGTTAAAACCCGAAGTTTATATAACAGCCTTACCTTAAAGGTGTGTGTAATTAGAGTAAATGAAGTAAGAGGCTTCTAATTTTATTTAAGTGGAAATATTCAAACCACGTTGATGGATAACATTGGGAAAAACACATTCGGTGAGGATTCAAACTACGATCTCCTTCACATTAACATTTTTTTACACCATGAGCCATGTAACCACTAATGGTAATAACAAAAAATATATATATTTCTTCTAACTGAATCCTGTAATTCTCAAAAAAAGCTACGTGTCTTACTATAATATACTCACATGTAATAGTTACGCTTATGGGAGGGATGATAAAGGTTGAATTTAGAGGATGTATACCAGCATTTGCTTTGAAGGAGAGTGTAAAAACATTTTTTAAATCCACCCATATTACACTTAACTCGTTCTCGATCCCTAATCTCCCTTTCATCATTAATCCAGTCTATTTCGAAAGTGTAGGTGACCTGGTGGTCTAGGGGTAAGGTGTCAGACTTCTGTGCTGGCGGTCGGGGTTCAATCTTCGGTCCCGACACAGATTTATCTGATTACCAAACCCCTCCTTCACCTCTGTTAATACATCTTGTGAATGTGGGGAATGCCAGGCCTCCACATTGGTTCGGATTCCACGTTAAACTGTAGGTCCTCCATTTCATATCACAATCACCCTACCATTACACATTAGCGTAAGTGCGCATAACCCGAACGGGTAGTAAGACGCGGTGCTAATAATAATAATAATAATATTTCGAAAGTGACTACTTATACCATACGACTACTGAAGTTAGTGTCACTCCTGTTTAAGTTGCTTAAAGTGCACAGATAATATACTTATATTTAGTTACATTTTGATAATGTTAAACCTATTTTTAAGTCCTCTCAGACCTCTAATTTAACTAGATTGCTTACCCATATAGGTGGTTATGCACTTATTCCAGTTTACCAGTTACATGGCTGTTAAGGTTCGAATCCCAGCTTGGTGTACCAAGATAAGATTTTTTCTTAAATGATTTTCTACCTTCTCTTCGAGCCAATGCGAATATATTTCCTGTAAATTCTACCTACTTCCTCTCTATTCTAATAATTTAGTTATAGTATGGAAATAGTCTGGACGGGTAGTAAGATGCAGGGGGAGAGGGGGGAGATATGGTGATTTTAAGGGTATAATAACGTATTCAACATCAATAATACATTTATTTTTATGGTAGACGTAATATATTTAAACTATGATACCAGATATAAAAAAATATATTTCACTAAGTTTATTATTATATTTATATAAGTTTTATATAAATTTAAGTAACATCATATCTTACTTTCGAAAAGCCTTTACTGACAGCTATGAATAGCTACCAAATTACTTTAATGTATCCGTACGGCAAACTATATGATCTGTAGCCCATATGTTGAGCCAGTATCACGTTCGGAAATCAGTACTTTCACATCAAACAATTGGTTTTAACTATTTTTTCTTCTTTAGGGATTCTTCCACTAGTAAAATATTAGACTATAATAATTCTCTCTTTGGTTATTTTTAATGTAGCCATTTTGTTAGTTCACCTAAAAATGTTTTTAAAACGAGAGCTTCTTAAATTTGTCTTCACTTCAAAAATAAATATGACGAACGCGATGGGTTGGACGCGTTAGATAATGTTATACAACCCTTATTCGTGCAGTTTTGTTTACAAAACAAAAAAAAACCTTTAATTTTCAAACAAATGTTGTGTATTATATTTTCCCTAGGTTATAGAAAGCATTTATTTAGGTTGGCTAATATTAATTTAAAAAAAGACCATATTCAATGGCCACAAGGTCTAACGCGCTACTCTCGCAGTAGATTAGACTGCCAATGACGAGGCGATTGAGGCTTGAATCTTGGTGGGGTGTACCGAAGATGGCTTAGCCAATATAAATTTCCACGCTAAAGTGTGTACACTTTTTTTAATTATAATCTTCCAAGTCTCTAAAACCATCAGCGTAATTAGTACATAAGCTTTTAACACAAAAGAATAGTAAGATGCGGTGCAACAAATAAAAAAAAGTGTGACAATAGTACTCTTTAATTTATAATTTCACGTTTCTGGCCGCCAAAATCTCAAGCCAAAAAACCTAATAATTTTATTTAAATGTTTCGTCCTTTCCATTAATTGGGAAAAGTAAAGCTATCATACAGTATTCTTCAATAAGAATTATTTAAACCTTATGATAACTTTTTTGATAGTTTTTATAGCAAGTAAACATGATTTGCACAAAATATATCTATCAATGGTGACTTTCAATCAATGCTCGCAATAAAATACATTCCTTCAGGTGCTCCAGAATCATATTTGTAAGGATATAAAAGTTAATTTTATATAATATAAATGATAAACGCCATTTGATTTAAATGGCTCCAACAAACAAATAAAAGCTGTAACTAGGTCAAACTGATACTGATACATCTTACAAGAACACATACACAAGCGCACAGGAACATAACTTCTACAAGGTATCAACCCTAACACTTTTCCTCTGACGGGTAGCAATATTTAACGCTGCTTAGTAATGCCAGGCAGCTATGGTAGCACTGGGGAAAACAGGGGCTCAAACCCTTGCTCTCCGTAGAATACCAAACAGGTAGGAGAAAAACTGGCTAGACCTGTGAATAGTAAAAGTTGGAGGCGTATAATACCTCATAAAACAATCCAGAGCTGCCATCTTAGACACTTGAGGGGTAGGTGGTGGGGAAAAGGAGGTTAAAAGGATGGAGGAATGGGTACTTAGAGGTAGGGAATACCTCCTCTATCTTTGAATACTGCAGAGAAAGGTTCCATGAACTTTTATAAATTAAATTAAATCCTCCTAGGTAGAAACATACTTCAATAAGATTGCCAACAACTATGATAGTAATTATGCTAATATAAAAACGTGCAGATTCTGAGCACAAGAATCTATCACCACAAAACATAAAACAAACTTAACCTAGGGCAGCATCACCCAATACAACGTTCGCAACTATTCCTCATGGAAACATAACCTATAGCTCAACGTGGTAGGAGCTGACTGACCAAATTATTTCATTCTTTACACCTACACAAATTCCAAAACTAACATCAATAAATATTGTACATGATCAACGAGAATGTATTAATTCGTCGAGGGAAATGTTAGAGTTCTACTTAAACATGGTTGCCGATTATTAATTTGGATTTCCTAGGACTTCTTTGTCCATACGCTAGTGCTCGCAGCCCCTGTAACTATGCAGCCGTACAAACAACATCGAGAGTGACCTCTATTAGAAATAGCTCCTACTTTCTTTACTTTATTTGGTTTCTTTCTATTCTCACAAGTTTTTTTTATCATGCGTAGTTTTTTTACATACGGTATCTCTTCATTTATTTATTTTTAGTGTATTCTCTGAATGTACTCTTCGTGTAATTGGTTGGCCTTTCAATGATTCTTTTGTGTCGACTCCTTGCCATGTTCTTTTATACAAGGTATCTTATTCGCATGCTCATTACAGAAGGCCAAATGCTTTTCATGGCCTCATTATTTTCGCTAGGCCTTATCTAATTTTTTTTTTGTGGGGAAAGAGGGAGGTGGGTACAAAACTGAAGCTATAAGACAATCACTTGAAGGGAATCTTCGCCTTATTTTTCGAATACAAGAACGTATATAACCATGATCATTATTTGTTATTTGAATTTTTCTACGTGCTTCTTGTGATGTCATAGACTAAGGGTTTTCAAATTGTAGTCATAATTAGTTTAGGATTAATGGTTTTGTAAATGTAACCATATAGTTATGAAAATATTTGTAAATAAATATACACGGTTCAATGACTATTACCTTCTTCTTAACAACGTGTGTTTTGTTTTTGTTTTAAATCCTATTTCAAGTTTCTTATTTTATGTCTTGTAATTTTCCTTTCTTACTTAATACAATCGCTATCCTTTTTGTTTTTATTTTCTTTGAAATGTGATACTTATTATTATGAGCATATGAATAATGTAAGTTTCATAATGACTTCAAGTCTCAATAATTAGTCTTTGAAGCCAGTGTATTGAATTAGAGATTTCTGAGGAGCAAAAATCATGTATATGTATACATTTATAAAGATGTATGTAATTTAACACATATTTATATTTGTTAAGCGTTTGCCAATGGTTTGCATACTACCTTTGCACTCTTTGATCCATTTATTTTTCATTATCCGTTTGAAAAAAAATTATCTTTGGAGTTTGTGCTAAAATCTTATTTAATTTTGATATAATAATATTAATGATATTTAGCACCGTATCTTACTACCCGTTCGGGTTATACGCTTTAAGTGCTAATTACTCTAATGGATTAGGAATTGGGAAGGTTGAATTAGAGGAAGTGAACCAGCATTTGCGTGGAGGGAGAGTGGAAAACCATTTAGGAAAAACCACCCCAGTTCACCCGACCAAGATTCGAACCTCGATCTCCCCGTCCTCAGCAGTCGAGCTCAACACGACAAGCGCGTTAGCCAACTACGCCACCGAGGCAGGTAATTTGATACAAAAGTATATGCTTATAATAGGATCAAAACCATTATGACTTTACGGTTACAAAATATGGGTGTGTACTGCAATGTGTTACGGCCTATAACACGTATTTTTATTGTTTCCGATACATCTCATGTTTAACAAAACAATCAAATAGCCCTTATGTATTCACGGAGATAGTTCTTAGGAATCGAAATCTACAAGATATAAAACAAATTAAAAATAGGTTTAATTCTTTATATTATGACTAATTTCTTAACTTATATATATATTTTTTTAAAGATTAATCAGCCAACGCCATTTTTATTTATAATGTTCATAAGTTAATTATTAATTTATCCTCTTGTATGTTTTAGTAAAAAATCCAATAGCAAAATATAACTTAAAAATCTAATGATATATTTGTTTTCTAAGCTTTAGTTAATCTGTTGAGTGTTATAGCTATCGCAAGAAAATTTTAGATTTGTGTTTGGATATTAAAGGCACAGTTTAGGTCTGTGCTCGTAGTTTATGAATGTTTTATGATTTATTGTAACTACAATAACCAAACACAGTGACCACTCGTGTATAGCGTTCAGGGTTAAATAGCTTGATGCTTTTAATAATTGCCTTTTCCACCTTCCTCTACTTGTGTTTAACTAGCTACACTCAGAGATTTTAATATTAGTTTTAGTATAATGGATTATTAAATGTCAAGCTTTATACTGTTGTTATCGTTCCAAATTTACCAGTAAGACCTGACTTGCACTAGCAAAAATTCATGATCTAGAACTGATAAATTGTAAAAAAATAGGTTATTTAAACACATTTTAAAACTAAATATTTTATGCTAATAAAATTATACTTTAAATACCTTACATAATATTCTAATGGCGATTAAAGTATGTTTTATTCAATTTTATAAATATCATAAAAATAAATCATGGATTAAATTTGAGAAAATATTTCTATATTTATTCTTAGTAATTTAAAATAACCCAATAAAAATGTTTATGCTTCTGTATATCTTTTCTATTTATCTTGCTTAGAGCTACCAAACTATTTAGACAATTTCAATGATATGTTAAAAATACGACGCGTAGAACTTATAGCTAGCATGTATGTTGTCCATATAATTACTTTCTTGTGACCCGAGACTACATGTGTATTTGATTCCATATCTTTAAAAAGTAATTATACCCACAAGCTACCTGTACGATGGAAATAACCAAATAATAATAATAATATTAACCCATTTAAAAATTTAACAAGCTTTTCGAAACACATTTAAAGCTTGTTAAACATAGAAATATGTAGGATTTTGGTTTAGAACCAAATTTCTATCAAAAGTGATATAAATACATGGGGCTATCTTTAATTATGAAATCAAGAGAAAATTATGTTAATTAATACATTCAGAATAAAAATAAAAAATCTAGAAACTTATTAAATGACTCAATTTTTCAAAGACATACATAAATATCAATGAATCTTAATCTATTGTTATAAGAATGTATCCTAACTATAACTAGAAAAAACACATCAACCAGATTCAATACCGTTTACTCGCCATCTAGTTAAAGGGGACACTTTATAAATTCTCACCCCCACCGAGAATCATATTAGGAACCATTAGATTAATAGGTAAACGCGATTACTGGTCGAGCTAAGAGGGTCGGACAATAAATTCAAGTCGCAAACCTTACCTCCTCATTCTCTCTCTCTCTCTTTCTCTCTCTCTTATCAACCCTCCTTCACACAAGTTATATATAAAAGCCTAGTGAGTATATTTAACCGTACATACTCAACGTCCAACGTCCTAATGGCCACCGCGGTGGGCCAAGCCACCCAGCATCGTATACGCCTGTGACGTAAGCACCATTCAAAGTAATGAACCATTCCGTCCCCGGCGTCTTGCGGCTGTAATGTGTGTGTCTCTCTCTCTTTCGCCCATTCTAAACGATACTCAAGGGTTAAAGACCGAGGTGAACCTGGGAGAAAAACAAGTCTCCTTCATATTTTAACTGGAGAGGGGAGGTTTCTAGAGTTCATATGTCCCTCTGTATTTGTATTTCTGAAATTAAATATATCATTCCTTTACCAGATTGGTATAAGGACATCTAAAAACAATATAATCTTTATCATTCTCGTGTCCAAATGGCTTAAATGTTTCAAATAATTTATTTAGGGTATTTGCTGTTAATCCAGTTGATACCTAGAGCCCATTGGATGGGCATGGTCAAGATGGACAATATACTTGAACAGGACAGGTTGGAGGAGGCTCGCAAACCACAAAATTATCATTATACGAAGGGGGTTTGGAGCTACATAAGTGTGAGATAAATCCAATAAATTTTACTCTTTTTATTTTCTCTCACTGCGTCTTAGTAAGTTGTCAGATTCCAAATTATTATAGTAATATATTTAATGGGTAAAGATGAAGGTACATTTTTAGAGGAAATGCGAAGAGATAAAATTACATTAAATAAACACAATCCACCACTGCTGTAAATTACAGAGGCTCTCTAATCCCAAACTTCCCGTCACCAGCAAACCAGACGAAGCCAGAATGCTTTATAGAATATAGCACACTGATTCGGGTGAAAGCCATCATTTATTTCTAAATTTGTAAGCTTTGAAAGGAGGAGGGATGCAGTAAATATAACACTACATTCAAAATTGTTAATTAATGTGTATAGCAAATTGATACAACATGATTATCCACAGGATGATTCCTGATACCTGAATCGAATCCAATTAAGTGAAAACAGGGGAATCGAGCCCAGGAACCAGTTACCACATATAGACTCAATACACTAACAGCCAGTAAATGATGGCCCTAAATACGAGACGAACAGGGATGGATCAGCGGTAGAGCAATTGTATGCAAAGCCAAAGGTCCCATGTTGGATTACCGGGTACAGTTTGTCATTTTTCACTTGAATTGATTTTTTTTTACACCACGTCTTGCTACCCATTCGGGTTGTACGTTAATTAAATATATTATTATTACTATTATTATTAGCACCGCGTCTTACTACCCGTTCGGGTTATACGCACTTACGCTAATGTGTGATGGTAGGGTGATTGTGAGATGAAATGGAGGACCTACAGTTTAACGTGGAATCCGAACCACGGTGGAGGCCTGGCATTCCCCACATTCACAAGATGTCTTGTCAGAGGTGAAGGAAGGGTTTGGTGATCAGATAAATCTGTGCCGGGACCGAGGATTGAACCCCGGCCGCCAGCACAGAAGTCTGACACCTTACCCCTTGAACACCAGGTCACCTATAATCAAATCTATTCCAAATTCATTTTTGTAAAGGTATGATTTCTAAATTTTACGCATAAAATATATGTTCCATATAACACATTATACAAACCAATTGAAATCAAATATACCAGGTGTTTATTATTATAATTATTATTCCTATTGTCATATATTTTTAGCCAAAAGGAGTTGTCATTCATTTCCATACGCCAGTTCAAATTCGTGTCTCCTCTTCATTTAAAGCTTTTATATAAAATAATAGTAGGGCCTATGTAAGCAATGAGAGACAGACATCCCAACATTACCGCGCTGCCGTATGTAATCAACATTAGGCCCCCAAACAAGTTGTAAATCAAGTCGAGTTGCAGGAAATCCCAGGTGACTCAGTCGAGTTTTATGTATGATTCACGTGCTGTGCATATATGTGTGTGTATGTGTGTGTGTGGGTGTGCGTGCGTGAGCGGTGCGCCACGGGTCACGGGAGTGAGTGTGCCCGGGGCAAATATTTCACTCGGGTGATATGACATTACGGTAATGCTGGGAGATTACTCCAACTATGCCCCATATCCCTCCATAGAAGAAATGACTAGAGTGCACTTAGTGTCTCAACATGATCACAGGAAAAATAAATATTTATTCAGCCTGTTATGAATATAAGATCCCGTGCAAACAATAGAGATAAAAACTACTATGGTACACATTTTTCTCCATGTCTACCTTCTTTTTAATCATCATTAACATAAAGGGGGTCTATTTATTGATTAAGCTAATATAGATTGCTTAGGAGATGAGTCAAGTGTTCCAGGTTCTATTACCATATCCAGGTGTAATTTTTCAATATATTTGAATTTGATTGGGTTAATCTGATTTCCTTAATTTTAATAATGTATTCCACAAACATCACCTTTCATTAAATTCATTGCAAATCATCGATTTCTTACATTATTTTATGAATAAGGTTAACCTTAGAGATAGTTTGGGCGCATTGGCATGAGGGTGAGAGTGGAAATTAATTTGATGGTGGTGTTAAAATGCCCCTTCCTCTCAATAAGCCAGAAAACAGAACATATTAGTTTGATATATAAAGTAAAAGTGCTCGCCAATGCGGATTATTGAAAATTTTAAAATTATAGTGGTGTTAAATTGTAATTTTTGATTTTGTGTGTATTCTTTGTAATGATATTGATTTAATTAACTCTAAATTATGTAAAAAGTCATGGATGAAATCATCATAGCATTATTATACCAAGGAATTAATCCGTAGTGTTTCAATCGATGCCCAAAGTGGGGTGATTGATTCCATAGTGTTACAATTGACGCCCAAAGAGTGGCTCCATTAATTCAATAGTGTTACATCTTTTTTTACACTGCATTATTAACCTCCCCCACCCCCTCCCCCACACACACATTACCTGGTCTGGGCCATACATGTTTAATTATAATAATAATCTATATTAATAAAGCAGGTAAAGAAAGTTTATATTAAGTGAGTCAAAATTTTCGTTGAGGCAAAGTGGAAAATGATTTAGGAATATAGGGTGACCTGGTGATCTAGGGTTAAGGTGTGAGACTTCTGTGCTGGCGGCCGGGGTTCAATCCTAGGTCCCAGCACAGATTTATCTGATTACCAAACCCTTCCTTCACCTCTGACAAGACATCTTGTGAATGTGTGGAATGCCAAGCCTCCACCGTGGTTCGGATTCCACTTTAAACTGGAGGTCCTCCATTTCATCTCACAATCACCCTACCATTACACATTAGCGTAAGTGCGTATAACCCGAACGGGTAGTAAGACGCGGTGCTAATAATAAT
>CABEEJ010002281.1:86769-99153 GCA_901482245.1 Timema douglasi | reverse complement strand
CCCTAAAACAGCGTTGCACCAAAATTCATATCCCACCGAGGACCACCAAACCGGTGGCCGAGGGCGTTTATTACCCACAGCTACACAGACGATGACATCCCATTGTTCCTAGTGTCACTCACCCTAAACAGACTTGACATGCCATACATCCAGAACAGAAAAAAAAAAAACTCTTTGTTGTTCACTTTAAGGTTATTATTCCGACAGTCTACGTACTAACTACTAAGTTAGCAAGCCGTCTTCAACAGAATTAAAGATACAGTCCGACTCATAAAGGAAGAAACATCTTTTTTCGATATGTTACAAAAAGTTACAACCATTTTTTGTAAATTAATACGTCGAACCATTCGATCTGCAGCTGTACCTTTTGATAGACAATATCAATACGTATGGCATAACGCTAATGATATATTAAAATGTTATCAATGTAGGCCCGAAAAAAAGATAGGTTTGTAATTTTTAAACGTTTCTTCTTACCTGAATCCTAATTTAAGTTCAATTTTCATAGTAAGGGCCTTTATCTGACAGCAAAAAAACAAAAACAAAAAAAAAACGCTACTGATTCTACTTTCACATATTCATACATCAAATCATGTTATCTGAGGCATTCATTGTTGATACCTATAAAATAACACTAATATAATAGTAAAAATATATAAATGTTTACTGCATTTGTATTTTATAAAAGGTTATTGTCCTGGGGTCCGGGGTTCAATCCTTGGTCCCGGCACAGATTTATCTGATTGCCAAACCCTTCCTTCACCTCTGACAAGACGTGTATTAATCACAACTTGTGAATGTGTGGAATGCCGTGGTTCGGATCCCACGTTAAACTGTAGGTCCTCCACTTCATCTCACAATCACCCTACCATTACACATTAGCGTAAGTGCGTATAACCCGAACGGGTAGTAAGACGCGGTGCTAACAATGATAATAATATAAAAGGCTATTCGTATGAAAATTGGACTGTATAAGCTAGTTAGCAGTCTGTGCGGGAGAGCACGGAGGTTTTGCGCGGCAGTGTGTGTACTGCGCATGCCCGAGCACCCCACTCATTGTTCCTGAATAACGTGTCTTCTCTAGGATTGTGCAGGCACGTGAAAATGTGAGATATGTGAGCACCGCTCCTATCTTCCTGTGTATATATGGTCATTACTCATGAGATTGCCGTGTCGGCGAGCAATCTCTTAGGGCGGGTTCCTTTCTACCTGATTTGTTATCGCGTCGGGTTAATTAAGTCGGCCGTCTCTGTCAGCGAGATAGTATCATTCCTTATATCAGACTAAACCTCAAAATACAATGGTATCTTGTCTTTTTTCTGGAACTACTTATCTATTCTAAGATCGTACTCCTTTTAGCCCTTCACCTACAACCACCCTTTGCCATGTCACGGAGAGGGAAGAAAACTATAAAATCTTCTCATCTCAAGGTTAAGAGGAAAGCGTTAATACTCAAATATATTTAAAAAATATAAACTTTTGTTACGAAATAAAACATTAACATCAACATTGAAATAATATTATAGCAAAGTGCTTATACCACCTATATAGGCAGAGGTATTTAGTAACGCCTTTAGTCCGTTTAGAGCAGGAATTCTCAACCGGTGTGCCGCAAGATTTTGAGGGGGTCGGGGAGGGGGAGAATGATAAGAAAATCTATTCTGCCTGCTTTAGAAACGGGTATCAAGTATTTTATTCTAAAGATAATTTAAATTTACATAGTCAATTTTTCACTATTTTATGCCACATAAACTTGTAATTAATTCACTTTACAAATAAATTAGTTGCTATATTTTCATTTTTGAATTAATTTGGTGAGTCGAATAAAATACGGTATATTTAGTGTATATTTATGAATATAAACTACATTATTAATAGCTTCCAAAACAATAAGTGGAAAAAACAAGTTAAGTGTCCCCAGCTGGGATTTAAACACGGTACCTCCCATCTGTTTGTTTAGCTTCTGTCGCTCTGACCTGTAGGGTTAACTCTGCTATCCTTACCAAACGATTCATTTCTTTCTCTTTCCCCCACCCTACTTTGCGACCGGCGTTTTCTGCCTCACAGAAGATGATAATTTTTTGCTTGTCTAGTGTGTTAAAAGGACTCAAGTACCTTTTTAATTTCCCAATCGCGCTGCGGTTTTATAACAGACGATAGTAACCTAAGTATGGAAAGACTTATTCGCCAAGTGAGTTCTTGAGATCTAAAGCAGATACAGTATCTTAGAAGGGGAATTGTTTCTTAGAGGGGGTCCATTTTATCATATTTACTCGTTTGAAACTAGATTCGACCCACGAACTATTTATAACGTCGACGATTCCTTTTAAAATTAACCTCCCTAACACCTGTTCCGCGAAAACCGTGAAAAGTCGCAAACTGTTCAAACTGACATTAGCGCGTGCGTGCACACACACACACACACACACACACACACACACACACACAACACGCTATGGTACAAGTTAAATATATTCGTACAATATTTGAGTGAATAATTTTCCCCCTCTCCAACCCGTAAAAATGTTTCCGTGGTAAAAGTTAAATATATTTAGTAAATATTTGTGTGAACAATCTATTACCCCCTCCACGACCTCTTCTTCCCCACTACATCTAAAAAAAACAAATGAAATCGTTGAAACGTACATGTAGAGAAGAATCCTCTCTAAAGTTTACAACAAGCAAAGTACTGATGTGTGACCGAGAGTGTTGGTTGGGGGAGGAAGGGCGGGGTGGGGTTGGGGGGGACAGGTGAAGTAGGGCCCTCAGGTGAAGGAAATACCAAACATAATAGGAGGTAAAGAAGCGGCAAAAAGATCCCTCAGGGGTCCATGGAACAAGAATACCTTCTTATATTACTTCTTCAAAGATGTAGCCAACTTCCTTTTAAGAAGAAATAAAAATAAAATAAAATCTTCCTCTTTTTTTTTTGCTCCCCCCCCCCCACTTACCTCTCCTCCCCCCTTTTTTTTTACTTCCTTGAGCTCTTCTTGTTGCATTCTTTTTAAAGAAGTCTCAACTCCTCCCACCGACCCGAAAGAAACGGTAGGCCGCCGCAACCGAAGGGGTGTGGGGAGGGGGTGTGCGTCTTAAAACTCTCCTAACAAAACCGGTCCTGTAACTTCTATTACGTGATATTTCTTCTTTGGGAGATTCGCTTGTGTTGCCTACGAAACTTCTTTGGTCGGTACAAGCAAATCTTACGTTCTTTATTTTTATTATTTTATTTTTTTACATCGTAAAGGGAAAGGTCTATAGGAGGGGGTAAGGGGGTTGAACTAAGGTGGTGGCTCATGGGCTGCGTGTGACCCCCGAGAGATAAATTTCGCCCCATCGGGCAAAGTTATCCTCTTAAGCCATGAACGTCTTTTGGTTGGGGGAAAAAAAAAATCAAGAATACATTTAGCCACCCATTTATTTGAAAATATATAAAAAAACATAAATTTAAATCAGTACACGACTTACAAATTAACTTTTAAGCGCACTGAAACGTGTTTTAAACGTCCAGAAATCTCGTCGATATTTCAAAATTTAGGTAAAAAAGTATTGTGTAAGTGGTTTGGTTTAAAAAAAATAATTGAAAAGGAATTTTGCTCATATTCAACTAAATTTACCGCAAAATATTGCACTTCTGAGATTAAGTTAAGTGGTAAGAAATATACATCTAGCATTCCTTAAACAAATAAAGTCATTTTTAATAGTGTCATAAACATGAATTATTAAAATAAATGAGAATTGTTTTTGATGCTTCATTCATATTCGCCATTTTTATAAGAAATACCGAAGTGATGGTATTTCCATTAAAATAGGCGGGGTCCTCAACCTAAGACAGTAAGTCTTAACACATTCAGAATTACCGCGTTTTACGTAAAAGCTAGAAGACACCACATAGAAATAATAAAACGTAGGCCTATCATGTGTGTGTATGTGTGTTTGTCAAATTGATAGACTTAATAATATGTTCGCACTTGAATGATTACAACAGTATATTTTATTTTTGAAGTAGGACTAATAGTTTAGAAATATACAACATTTAGCCTGAAAGGTAGCAACCAGGGTCTTACCTTGACGGAATACATTATGACCCTATTTTATAAGCTGCACCATAGTGGAATAATGGAAGGCAAGATTGATACGAACGGCTAAAAAAAAAATGTCGTGGAATTTCCTCAGGCTTATATGAGCTGTGTAATTCCAAACTGATAACCTTAGTAACTTCAAAATTAATCACGTGAATAGTTTATAATAATATTTAGCACCGCGTCTTACTAACCGTTCGGGTTATACGCTTTAAGTACTAACTACGCTAATGGAATAGGAATTTGGAAGGCTGAATGAGACGAAATAAACCCAAATTTGCGTGGAAAACCATATAGGAAAAACCACCCTCAGTTCACCCGACCGAGATTCGAACCTCGATCTCCCCGCCCTCGGCGGTTGAGCTCAACACGACAAGCGCGTTAGCCAAATACGCCACCGAGGTGGGTACGTGAAGAGTTAAAAAAAAGTCTCGTTTATTCCTTTAAAAAATAAGTTTAAAAAATGTTAGCGCCTGCGCTGTTAGTCACGCGCGTTGTATATACAGGCTGCATCGCTCTTTCGAATTCACGGTGACATCATCGAAACATTCAAGAAACAGATTCGCACTAAAAGGGGGATTGGGAGGAGTTAAAAAAAACACACACAAACCGTAAAATAAAAGTCATGTTTTGATCATTTTTAGGTCATCGTAGTTCGGGTCTTTATTATTACAAATTAATATACATTTTCCATTTTTATTAAGAGGAATGAACGCAAATCTAATATATATTCACTTCACGTAGAAGCAATGCAGGTAACCCCCCCTCCCTCCTCTCCTTCCACCTCCCATGTACACAAAAAATAAATCCTGGTATGGCCTTGTACTGTGCAAATCATTGCATAGTTTCCTCGTGTCCAAGCAATATACAGATTTGTATTGTATGTTAAAAAGTCGTAAAAATAAATAAATAAAAAAACTATATTGTTGGTCATGTAAACAAGCGACACCGCCGTGAAGAATAATTTTATTTTTTTAAATCGGCATTCGCCGAATCTCCCACGCGATGCGCTTTGTGTGTGTGTGTGTGGTTTTTTTGCCTCAAGTGAACTAATGGCCGAACCTGGGCCGAGCCGTTACCTAAACTTCACACACACACACTCTCTCTCTCTCTCTCTCTCTCTCTCTCACCTTCTTCACGGTTTCCTTTTATGCTAGGTTCCTTTTCTTTCTTTTTTTCGTCTTATGTTAACATGTCTGCTGCATCTTATAACTTCAGGTAGGTCGTAGGAGAATCATTATAAAGGGAGGCATTTTTTTTATATCAGAAGCACGACCGGGTAACTGAAACGAGAGAGCGAGACTTTTTTATTTATTTTTTTAGAAAGAAAACAAAAATGGTGAGAACATGGCCTTAAACATGGGTGGCCACTTTAACTTAATATATTAGGATTTGGACTATCGAATCCTCAAACCTCTTGAATCCTTAAGGAGATTCTAAGATTCAAGATTTGAAAACAATATAGGACATATATATATTAGCTGCAGGTTTCGGTTACTGATTGACTAAACTACTCCAGGTTCGTTCTCGCGAGTCTATGACGTCATCAATTATCTAGCTAGAGTTAGAGTGGCCTGTGAATTATTCGCGGAGCCTTCCTCGTAACGGATCCATCACTTTATCGCACAGCACACATTGTTAGACCGCTATCTAGTGGAGTGGTCAGAGCTCCTGGTTATAGATCCAGAGGTTCCGGGTTCGATCCCCGGTGATTTCAGACTTTCTGTGGAAGCAATGGGTTCAGGAACGGAGTCAAAATCAGCCTCGTGGGGGACAAAATGAGGAGCCACTTGGATGAAACAGTAGCGACCCCGGTCTGGAGAACTGATTTAAACCGTCGAAGGGTTTGTTGTGCTCACCGTATGGCACCCTATATCCTCAGAAGTTGGCACTGTTTTTGCTAACAGACGACGGATACCCGGTTGGTATGGCTCGATTGTAGGCTGACGAAATAGATTTTATTTTAACAGCGCGTCTTACTACCCGTTCAAGTTAAACGCTTATGTACTAATTACATTATTGGTTTTAGCGATTAGAAAGGTTATAATAAGAAGAAATATGCCCGCATTTGCTTGGAGGTAGAGTGGAAAACCATTTAGGAAAACCCTCCATACACCTGACCAAGAGTCGAACCTCGATCTCTCCGTCATCGGGAGTCCAATCTGCTGGCGAGAGTAGCGCGTTAGACCACGCGGCCACCGAAGCGGGTACATCATTTGAATAACCATTGTTATCGATACTATTATCAGTTAGCACCATTATTATTATCATTAATATTATTTGTTTTGATATGATTACTACTTTTATTACTAACAGATGGAAGTAAATATCATGATCTATTCGTACCCTTCATTTACCCTCAAAAGCAGCGTGCTTACCTTACATGGTTCCACTATGGCGTAGCTCATAAGATTCGGCCACAAAGTACGTAACGTTTACGTTATACTATTGCATTTTTTATTTTAGGTTTAATTATTATTATTATTATTATTATTATTATTATTATTAGCACCGCGTCTTACTACCCGTTCGGGTTATACGCACTTACGCTAATGTGCAATGGTAGGGTGATTGTGAGATGAAATGGAGGACCTACCAGTTTAACGTGGAATCCGAACCACGGTGGAGGCCTGGCATTCCTCACATTTACAAGATGTCTTGTCAGAGGTGAAGGAAGGGTTTGGTAATCAGATAAATCTTTGCCGGGACCGAGGATTGAACCCTGGACGCCAGCATAGAAGTCTGACACCTTACCCCTAGACCACCAGGTCACCAATTTTAGGTTTAAAAATTATTTTTATATCTATTTTATTTAATGATGTAGCCTTATTAAATAAGCTAAGCGTGTTAATTATGAATATAGCCGCATCTTAATATAATATTTCTTAAATTCAAAAATTACACCTGGACACTTGGTTCGATGCTTGTGTCTAGGTGTCATTTTCTTTAAATATATTTTATTTAGGTTAATAGAAAAAAATGTAACTTCTTGGTATTATTAGAAGCGTTTATCAACATTTTTGATTGATGATATAGTATTACTAAAAAAACATTATTTTCACTTAGGTTAATATTAGTTACTTTCAACCAATGTTTTCAATAAAAAAATATTCTGCTAGCCGTCAGCTACCACCACTCCTACGGTGAATCGACTGTATGCATGGCATGACCTTCACTTTAGGAAGAGCGAGCATAATGCCACCAACAATACTTGTGAATTTTTTGAGCAAACATACAATTCTATAAAAGGTATGAATACACATTAAAGCCCCATGTTCATACATAAGAGCATCTTATTAACGTTAATAGTTACTGAATGACGTCATCTTTTAACTCAGGCATGTTGACAGAAAGCGAAGAAATAGAATGGGGGGAAGGGAAGACTTGTGTTAGTTTTTTTATTAATACAGGAAAAACCTGCGAGAGCGTTTTTTTATCAGACATTGATTAGCGGAGACGATAAGGTTCAGAATTGCGTAAACAGAGCATGACGGCTCCTCGTGGACTCTTCACGTTATCGCCAGGTTCTGACGCACACGAATATAGAACCAGTGGGTTTGCCTGGCTGGCAACATATTTTTTTTTAGGTGTCGCTACCCCCCCCCCCTCCCCTCCCATCTCTCCCCACCTTAAGGCGTTATAAATTTCGAGTAGAAACTTATAAATGCTCAGAAACCAAATGGGTTTATAAAGTTACTGGGTAGATCTGTCAGGTGTTTATTGAACAAATAGGGGAGGAGGAAAATACAAATGACACTACAATTTGTGCTGTGACCCCCACTCCCGCTCTTTACTAAACTACATCATTCGATTCTTTATACGCTCCTAAACTAGTTACATTTCCGTTACCGGGTATTTCGATCTTAGTGATCAATCGAAATATGTAGATTTTTTGGACTTTTTACAGCGGAAAAATGTCAACTTTTAAACTATACTTATTAGTCTATATAATGTATAGGGTCATAGAAAATAGTTTTATGTTCAAGCAAAATAATATGTGTGTATTTTTTGTAAAGTTTTGTATCATCCTAAATAAAGTACATAATAATATCGTGTACTGTACACTACAGTAGACATACTATCCTCCATTCTTCTTGTTGCGAGTCGGTGACCTGGTGGTCTAGGGGTAAGGTGTCGGACTTCTATGCTGGGGTCCGGGGTTCAATCCTCGGTCCCGGCACAGATTTATCTGTTGTGAGGAATGTCAGGTCTCCAACGTGGTTCGGATTCCACGTTAAACTGTAGGTCCTCCATTTCATCTCACAATCACCCTACCATTTCACATTAGCGTAAGAGCGTGTGATCCGAACGGGTAGTAAGACGCGGTGCTAATAATAATAATAATAACAGTAAGACATGGCGTTAAAAAAAAGCTTGGTTCAGAAAACAAGGTTGAGCTGAAACTATATCCCCCCCTTCCCCCTCCCAACTGTAAGAACAGACCGAGACATTGAGCGCGACCTTGTCTTTCGGGCCGAAAGAGCTGTTTCTCGTGCCGCGGAGTTGCTTTTCCGGGTCACTTCCATTTCCTGTGTTCACAGCCCAGACTTCAATACACCTCACAAAATAATTACACTACTTCCTAGTTGATATCTTCTTACGTTTGACTGACACGTCCACCTGATACGAGTGGTTAAAAGCGTTTGTCCGCTTTCCTCAAACTAACTTATCGAAACAATGATATTTAGCTTGTTTTACTTTTGTTTGAATGACAGATACATCGCTGGTTCACTCTACTACTTGTATCTCTTGTACGCGTGCCTTTTTTTTATATACTTAAGGGGTCCGTCGCTCAAACGTTCAGCTCTAACGTTATATTTAACTCTACGATGCGTTATTTCAAAATATTGTTCACACCAAAATATTATTATTATTATTATTATTATTATTATTAGCACCACGTCTTACTACCCGTTCGGGTTATACGAACTTACGCTATTGTGTAATGGAAGGGTGATTGTGAGATTAAATGGAGGACCTACAGTTTAACGTGGAATCCGAACCACGGTGGAGGCCTGGACGCCAAAATAAAGACAAAAGATTCCAACAGATGTATCTTTCCTTAACAACGGCATAGCTCGAGTTTTATTAATATATCTTTTAAGAATTTGTAGGCGTATTTTTGGAGCTATGAAACGAGGTTTGATGATAAAGGGCTCTAGATCTAACCTTCCTCTAACAAATACAATAATTTTTCTGATTAATAACAGAAAATTTTAAGATATTTTAGAACAGTGAACTTTCCTCTCTACCTTGAGATAATAAGTTTCATCGTTTTCTTGCCCCTCTATTTACAAGACAAAGGGTGCTGCTGGTTGTAGGTGAAGGTCGAAAGGAAGTATAAAACTACACAGAATAGAGAAGTAGTTTCAGAAAACGACACGAGACCATTGTACTTAAAACCGTGTAGCCTGACAGAAATTTACACTTTCTCACTGACCGAGACGGAAGCCTTAAAAATCGCTGAAGAACCTATAAAACTACGCACAAGTTTTACTGATACTAGCGGCTTTAAAACCAAACGGGTCGCAAAGTCGCATCTAAGCAGCTCCGACTTTACTTTGATAAAATGCCTATTCCGAATCTACCAGAGACAGTAAAGCCGTCTGACCTCTAAAGATATATGGGGCTGATTTTCCGTTTGAGTATCTACAGTAGCCCCATGGGTTCTTTGGTGCTGACTGACAGCTCACAGCTGACAGTTGACAACTTTAAAAAGCTACCAGACCAAATTACGTATCCCTACGCCGAACCATAAGATCTTTAAAAACATGTATCTAGCATCTGTCACTTTTGACAGTCAAAATTTAGATATATACCTAAATTTTGACTGTCAGAAGTCAGCTGTGAGCTATCAGTCAGCACCAAAGAAACCATGGGGCCTCTATAGTCACAGACGTGACATTTATCCTCGTGCTATGATTTGTTATACCTTATGAAACTCTGATAAATTCACATTTCTTGTCATCTTATATCAGCGTCGCTAATGATACGAGAACAAAAGGAAGGATTGCAACACTGTGTTTGCCCCCTCCCCTTTCCCCCCATGACACCGCACCTTTTCTTGAGGCGTGTTTCCGGTGTTGCCACAACTTCCGGTTCTTACAGTGGAGCAGAAACATTAGCTGGCCGCAGTTCGGACAGCGCTCGGTTAGCGCCTCGTTAGCAGCAAGCTTTCTATCAACCCCGGTGGCTCTCCTGATAATTGACAGATCGCCGGAGGCTAATTTAGCGACGGGAATTGGTCACGTGTCTGGTATTGTGTTCCAAGAGTTATCATACGCCTCCTATACGGCGCAGGCATACATACTAATAACTCGGGGAATGTATTCTTGCACTTGAAGGTCGGCGGACCAATTCTACCAGGAAATAGGTATTCAAGGTCGCGATTCATCTGGGAACTAACCTACTTACTGTCCAACTCATCTGGGGACTAACTTACTGTCCAACTCATCTGGAGACTAACTTACTTACTGTCCAACTCATCTGGAGACTAACTTACTTACTGTCCAACTCATCTGGAGACTAACTTACTGTCCAACTCATCTGGAGACTAACTTACTTACTGTCCAACTCATCTGGGGAACAACTTACTGTCCAAATCATATGGGAACCAACTTATTTACTGTCCAAATTATGTGGGGACCAACCTATTTACTGTCCAAATTATGTGGGGACCAACTTATTTACTGTCCAACTTATATGGGTACCAACTTACTTACTGTCCAACTCATCTAGAGACTAACCTACTTACTGTCCAACTCATCTGGGGACCAACTTACTTTCCAAATCATATGGGAATCAACTTATTTACTGTCCAAATTATTTGGAGACCAACCTATTTACTGTCCAAATTATTTGGGGACCAACCTACTTATTGTCCAAATTATGTGGGGACCAACTTACTTACTATCCAACTCATCTGGAGACTAAGTTACTTACTGTCCAACTCATCTGGAGACTAACCTACTTACTGTTCAACTCATCTGGGGACCGACTTACTGTCCAAATCATATGGGAACCAACTTATTTACTGTCCAAATTATTTGGGGACCAACCTATTTACTGTCCAAATTATTTCGGGACCAACCTATTTACTCTCCAAATTATGTGGAGACCAACTTATTTACTGTCCAACTTATATGGAGACCAACCCATCTGAGGACCAAATCTCCGACAGTCCAAATATTCTAGGCTCCAATTCTTCAAGGGATCGAATTGTCATTTAATAAATAATCCGAGAGAGTACTTTAAAAAAACTTTTAAAACAAATTCGATACAATAGCTAATATCTTCCGGAACAATAACTTGGGATCGAACCTGGCTACCTTAAATCTGTGCTCGACCACTTTATAACCACTCAGCCGTGGAGACGACGGGCGCCAGGACCCCAAGTGGGAATGACCCACCGCGAACGAGTTCAGGGCGAAATAAGAAGAGAAAAAAAAGTCCAGACAAGTGAACGGAGGCTCACGATAGCATCAAGAGATATGGCGATCACCCAAATTAAAAAAAATTAAAAATTGCAAAGTGTGTTTGACAGAGACAGAGTTAAAGAGGAAGAGAGAAAGATAACCAAGAATCTCGTGACCTTGGCGAGGTGATTGACCTGCAGTTTACGACCGCCATTACGTCACTGCTACGGCACGTACCGTGCCTTGGTGTAACCCCTCTTTTCTTCCCTCCCCCCTGCGTCTATTGCCCCCCCTTTTCAACACATGCATGTTCACTCGAAGAAAGGAAAAGGGGTGAAGTGTGAGAGGGGGGAGATGGAATCTCTTATCAATAAGGAGCGAACTCTTAGGAACTGAAAATGTTTAAGATAGGCGAGCAAATAGGCATTAAAAATATGGGATCCAAGCACTAGAATAGGCACATATTAAGAAAAGAGAAAAAAAGCGCACAATATACAAGGAAAAATTAATTTTACTACCTACTAGTTTATCACCCGCCTCGGTGGCGTAGTTGGCTAACGCGCTAGTCGTGTTGAGCTCAACCGCCGAGGACGGGGAGATCGAGGTTCGAATCTCGGTACGAAATAATAGACATGATAAAATTAACATACTCTACTCGTAATAGCATGAAATGTATATATATATATATATATATCTCAACTGCCTATGTTTTACGATCAAGGAAATATTATTATTACTATTAGTACCGCGTCTTACTACCCGTTCGGGTTATACGCACTTACGCTAATGTGTAATGGTAGGGTGATTGTGAGATGAAATGGAGGACCTACAGTTTAACGTGGGATCCAAACCACGGTGGAGGCCTGGCATTCCCCACATTCACAAGATGT
>CABEEJ010002281.1:41420-74131 GCA_901482245.1 Timema douglasi | reverse complement strand
TGTCCTCCTTGGCACTGTTTTTTTTTTTTTTAATTTGGTGTTCTGTGTGTTTCAGCATCTGACCCTCGAGTCTGGTCTCGGGAGGATGTCGCCAGTTTTCTCAGGTGGTGCGAGCGAGAGTTTGACCTACCTCAATTCGAGATGGAAATGTTTCAAATGAATGGTAATACACAGTTTTTCTCTCTTCTTAAAATTTAATTCAAATAATAAGTAATGTTACGAGTCCAGGGCTGTGGAGTCTAATTGTATTAAATTTCGGGTGGAGCTGGAGTCGATAATCAATACAGAGTCGGGCTTCAAAACAAAAGATTTTAATATAATAATTATTTATGGTAAATGCATAATTTAAATGTATAGTAATTTATTCTATAGGGCTAATTATTTGTAATTTTGATTGAAAAATCTATTCAAATTAAGTTCACAATGTCAAAGCGGCTTCCCATAAAATAATCTGTATTGAAGCATTTTATCGCAGTCAATTTATTATAATATTATTACTAATTAATATACATTAGCCATTTATGAAGGAGTCGGATTTGGAAAGTAGAAAAATAGAGGATTCAGAGTCGAAGGCTTTCCTTATCGACTCTACAACCCTGGTTATGATTGCTTTTGTGTATCTATTTACTTCTACATGTTTTAGAACGATTAATAGAATCTTGTAGCTTAAATGCTATTCAAATATATCACAGTTGCTACTTAATAAGAAGTCTAGCCAAAATAATCCACATCTTTATTAATTAGTAGGAACTAGTCTTTAAGTATTTAACTAATTTAATATGCATAGTGCATTATTAATCAAAGACTAGACTTTGACACACATATAGTTAAAATCGCGGTTAATATAAAACTACCTTTTATTTACTTGGTTAAAAATTGAACAACCAAAAGAAGACTGCTATCATTATTAATTTGTTATTTTGTTTGGAATGTTTTGTTTTGCGTTTACATCCAGGACAGTGAAATTTCCACCAAATTATGGATTATCCAGATTGAACCTAGTCCCATCAAATTTGGATAACCGAGTGTCTAGTGTATGGATTATCATTCCTGTCTCTTTACAGGCAAGGCCATGTGCCTGCTGACCAAGAGTGACCTGGGAGAGCGCTGTCCGGGCTCTGGCGACGTACTTCACAATGTCGTCCAACTACTGGTGCGAGACGCACAGACCCTCCAGCGGTGTCTGCCCAGCAGTCCCGTGACACCCACCTCCCGCCACCACTACCCTCTGTCCCCCCATCACATTACCTCACAGCACCCCAACACCCCCAACTGGGGGATGCTCACGCCCACCGCCACCGACTTCCAGACCCGCAGCCTCGTCCATTTGGTGCACCAGGGCAATTCCGTCACGCTTAGTCCCGCACCCTCCGTCGACAGCCAGTCAGGTAAATAGCAAACACAACTCCTAAAGTTCAATGTTCATAGGTAGAACCTCATGTGAAAGGTTACTAGTACTTTTTAGCCTGAAAGGTAGCTCGCAGTATTACCCTGATTGATTACACTATGACCCTATCTTAAGAGCTACGCCATAGTGGAGGCAAGCAAGGTAAGTTACCTTTCAGGGTAAATGAAGCGTACAATATCTTTCTCAAAACTAATTTGTTTGAACTCATAAAATTTTCACCCAAGCTACATTTTTGCTTTAAAGTATACCTAACGGATAATGTCCGAATAAATAGTATTAATTCTAAAAAGTTAAATGAAAAAAGAAATATTTCATGAATGAAGTCTTAAATTACTTTTCCATGGGCTTTAAAAATCAAGCAAATTTTACTGAATGACATTTTTTAGAAAAAAACTTTATTAAAATTCACATTTCACCCAAACAATATTACTCTAGTAAAAAGTAAAGTCCTGCATGATGGAAATATGGGTCCTTAACATAGTCCTTATATGCACAATGAAAGTTTTTCATGACAGTTCAGTCTACCCTCGCATATTTGAAAAATGTTGTGACAATTCTACCAACTTATTTATTTTTCAACCACACATTTTTATTTTCAAGATGTATAGACTCTAGTTGACCTTGGTCGCCTTAGGGTTCGGCCAAACTGACAAGCATGCGAGCAAGCGATTAGCAGATAGCTCTCGATAGTTGTTGACGAGGAGGCAAAGGTTCGAATCTTGGCTCAGAGAACTGAGGGTGGTTTTTGACAAGTGAGTTATTGTTGTGGTATTCTCATCCTCTCTCCACGCTAATGGTGATTCATATTCGTAAAGGCCTACTTTAATTATAATATTGAATTATTCTAACATATTAGTTTATATATATATATACAGGTTGAGTGCATGCGCTTGAAAAATAGAACTAGTTTTATCTTTTAAGTGCGCGCGCTCATTCACTCCAGTCTGGCCACCTCTCATTACAACCAATGTGTTATAGTTTATATTTTAGTCGCTCGCTCGCTCCAGTCTGGTCACACCCTTAGGGTAAAGTGCTTACCTCAGGACCTATATCCATGGGTTCAAACCCAGCCAGTGTCAACAAATTTTTCTTGAGCTATAAAATTCTGTAGCACAACTTCCTTCCTAAGGGGAAGTAAAGCTGTCGGTCCCATTGTAGCATGTTAAAGAATCCTGGTAATGTGAAAATACCTATGCTGGCAAAATTGATAGGCCCTTTCACTATTGCTCATAGAAAATTCTCGTGTTCTGATATAATCAGTTGGTTCAGAAAGTATACTTTAAATACCTCAAATAATTTTATGTATTTATCATGCACTTTCTGAACTGATTATATTAGCACACAACTTATAAAGTAGAACAGACACAACATCCAGTCTCCGGCCATTAATTCATCACCGTGAAAGGTGAAACCTACATGTTCCCAACAATATTTTGGCAATGTAGGGAATTGAACCTGGGACTCTTAGCTTTGTAGGCAAACAACCTACTGATTGAATTAAGGTGCATGACTACATATAGTAAAATTGATAATGTTTACGAGAAAATGTTTCAACAAACTTCCGTGTGTGTCCAATAGGCAGTCCTCAGCATGCAGACCAGAACGCCTCTTCATCGTACCACAGCGGGGGCAGTAATGGCAGCAACCAGTCAGACTCGGACGAGGACAGTTACCAGGACTCTGCCCCAGCTCATCCCTCCTCGTCGGCGGGTAACACCGGTCATCACGCTACAGGGGCCAGTCCCCCGTCCACGCCGGCCCCTTCTCTACCCTCAGGACCTCACTCCCCCGGCAAGGACCACCCCACAGCGTTTAGGCCTGTCGCTCGGGAGTTCTTCCCGGCAGATACGCCTGAGCCCAACACAAGTACGTGCTCAAAACTAACTTAATATTCATAAAAAATTATTTTTTAAATCCTATTCTTTACCCGCCGCAATGGCTACACGGTCTAAGGTATCACTCTCACCACAGACTGGACTGCTGATGGCGGAGAGATCAGGGCTTACAAGATTGTCAAGGAATGACACATTTTTTTCAAAATTAAATTTCAAGATGTTCTCTTAACAGACTGGAAATAATAAAATTACCTCAGGCATTGTGGGTTCGATAATTTGATACACTAGGTTAACAATTGATTGTAAGTTTGTAAAATCTTTACAGAACAAAGATTCTATTATTCAAAAAAGTTTTATAAGTTTTTATCAATTATTACAGTAATTGGGTAATGTTGCTGTCAATTTTTGTTTTGTTTTAAATAAACAAAATTGGGAAAAAAACTGTATGTCTGAACGATATAAAGTAATGTGCTGGAATAAGTAAAATTAAAAGTCGTGTGAAGCCTTAAGGGGGACCAACATATGAACTATGTACTAATAATGTGCAAACAATAGTAGATGATATATATATTTAGCAGCATGTCTTTCTACCCGTTTGGGTTGTATGCATATTTATTAATCAATTATTGTAATGTGTTGGTAATAAGGATGATTGAATTTAATGTAAGCGTACCCACATTCACATAAAGGGAGATTTGAAAATCATTTAAGAAAAACCACCCTCACTACACCCGGGTATTAAAACCCTAATACCCCTGTCATTGGCAGTCCAGTTTGTTGCGAGGACACCTTAAGACCATCAAAGTGGCTATTAGTAATTTAATTTCACTTTGCTATAACTAACATTTTTAAGTTTTAAGAATGTAATTTTAAAATCATCATCCTCCCATCTAATCGAAATATGGAAAGAGCCTCCACGAAAAGGATGCACGATTATATAGTCAGGTGTCCCCTGGATAACGGTCGATTAGTACTGGCTAATCTTTCCGCAAACTAAGCTACAGATTGAAGTATCCCAGACAACAATTTTTTTTTGCATCACATCTTACTACTTGTTCGGGTTATATATTTATGTACTAAGTACTCTAATGGTTTTAGGAATGAGGAGGGCTATGTTTATATAAAGTGTTCCCACATTTGTGTGGAGGGAGAGTGGACAACCATTTTGGGAAAACCACCCTCAGTACACCCAACCGAGATTTGAACCTCGATCTCCCCATCAGTCTAGGCTACTGTGAGAGTAACGCATTAGACCTTGTGGCCACCGAAGCGGGTTTTTATTATTATTATTATTATTAATAATAATAATAATAATAGCCTTTATTTATCAGGCTAAGTTAAGGTGTTAGCCTTTTCTTCCACTTAGCCACTGTTGAATACAACATACACTATTACATTTATTGAAATACAATTTAATAAAGTAATATTCAAATAAATATAAAAACATTAACACGCTCATTCATACACTCATTTAAAGCTCCAGTAGTTTCGAGAACTCAGTTTAGCTTATTACTATTTGAGTAATATTTAATTTTGAATCCATTTGACCACCTATTTTATAAAATATATAATTGTAACCTGTGTTTTTTTTTTAAAGATGGCAGACTACTGTGGGATTTTCTGCAACAGTTGCTCAATGACCCCACCCAGCGTTACACCAACTACATTGCGTGGAAAAACCGTGATACAGGGGTGTTCAAGATAGTGGACCCAGCAGGGCTGGCCAAGCTCTGGGGGATACAGAAGAACCACCTGTCGATGAACTATGACAAGATGTCCAGAGCACTCAGATATTACTACAGAGTGAACATTCTTCGCAAGGTGCAGGGGGAGAGACACTGCTACCAGTAAGTCGACTTGTCGATGAGAATAAATAATATTGAAATGCGCATGAAAAATCAATCTTTTGTATTCTAAACAACATAATTTACAATTTTAATTTGAATTGTTCTCTGCAGGTTTCTGCGTAACCCGAGCGAGTTGAAGAGCATCAAGAACATGTCCCTCCTCAGACAGCAGATGAGCCCGACCCGGCCCGCGCCCTCTCTCCAAGCCCACCACACTCCCGCCGCTCACCCGGGCTCCGGGATGAGCATAAAGCTGGAGCGCGATGAAGGAGAAGACGGGAGGGACAGTCCCGCAGACGACGACCTGCTCCCCACAGACCTCAGTATGAGTCCGAGTGCGAGGCAGCACATCGACACAAGGATGCTTCTCTGCCAGGCGGAAATCACACACTCGTTGATCGGTAAGATCAACTCTGTCGACCATGCCAAGTATAATGTCGTCAAAGTCGAGGGCGCCGACGAGAAGTGACTTTTTGAGACATATTACTAGTACGCGTCTGTAATCGGGTACAAGACATTGAGCAGACAGAAATACTGCACTGGTGCAGCTGCAAGAAGAATATTAATTTATTGGGTGGTCAAAGAGTTTTGTCTTTGATTATCGTAAAGTACAATAAAGTGCGGGCACAAAACTTTATATTGTTTTAAGGAAATAAAAACAAGCATTGTGAGAATACAAGATGTTTGTAAGTACAATACTTAATTATTATTAAGTTTTTTTAATGGTGTGTGTTGAAGGTTGTTAAAAGGGGCGAAACTTTTTTTTTTGCGTGTTGAAAGAAAATAGATTGAAAATATGTTTGACATATAATTAATACAATTATATGTACATTTTTGAAATGGTGAAACGGCTTTTTTGAAAATATAAAATAAATATATTTCTACGTCCATCTTGTGCAGGCTCATAAATTCAAATGAAATCATTTTGAAGCCTTGAAGTGTGTTTCATAGACTATAGATACCGATTAAAATACCGCCAAAATGTCAAACTATTCACAGTTTGTTTTATAGTCCGATTTCTGATACATACATTCTTCTTCAACTAATAAGCTTTTTACTGGAAGATATTTTGGTGCGAAATGATATTGAAAAATTGACCAGATGTGATTGAAAATGTAAAAATATATATTTTTTTTGTGAAAAATATGTTGCCATAAGGCATTGATAGTACAACAAAAATATAAGTGTGTTGATTAATTATTTTTTTTAAAGTACACTTAATTTATATTATTTTAATTTGTAACGAATTGTTAAAAAATTTACACTTCATTTTCATCAGTAGGTCAAATTATTGCAACAAAAATCTATTGGCTGTAAACATTTTATTCTATAAATGTTTGCTAAGGTGCTTTCTGGTAGTTTTTTCCCCGTATTTTATAAATGAAGACACACTTTTGAAACAGTTAAATGAATTCTTTACACTATTGGTTTACAGGCCAGTTTTGTTGAGAGGTAAAATGATAAAGGAAACATTTGCCAGATGAAACTTTGGGATTTCATTATTTTTAATTAATACATTTATTTTGAAAAGTTTGCTATATTATAAAAATATATACAGCTGCAATTTTTACATGTGCTTGTGATGGAAGTGCAGGAAAAGTCACTGTGATTATTTTGAATGGGTCTAAAAAGATCCCTAGGAGACAGAAATATATTTAAAACTGATATTAGTGCCAATTAATGTAATACGTGTATATATTAAATTATATCCCAAACACTGATGAGGGGAAAAATAGGTGATAATTTAAAAAAGAGGGAGAGATTTGGATAGTACCTATTAAAAGCAACATCCAATTAGTAAACATCTTTATTATTACTTTTTTTTTATCTGGTTTGATTCCAGATACTAGGATTAAAAAAATCATTCTTGAAATAAATATAATTAGATTATAGTTTCATTTACCAAATATTCGATTCAGTAAATTTTCTGTGGACTTTAATTGACTTTAAAATAATGGTACATCAAGGAGAATCAAAATTTTCAAATAAAATTACATTCCTTTTGAGTAACCATTTTAATTTTGTATGCCTAAAATAGTAAAACAAATATTATATATATTTACAAAGATATTGTACAAAATTTTATAGAAATAAAATATATATGCTCAAATCGCTAAAGTATAGTTATACATATAATTGAAATGGACAATTAATTGGTAATTAATGCCTAAAATCTGTGATCTCTTCCTTTATTAGCTCTAGAAGTGTCTTGAGAATGTTGTGTATATAATATATTCCTTTTTGAATTGTTTGCTTCAAAGCGAATCCCAGCCAATCTAACAGCTTTGTAAATATAATTGAGATAGTTTCCTAATATTGTTTCTTCAGAAAGTTTTATGTTGTATAATTATATATATATCTACTGACCATATTCTATAATGGGTAACTTGTTTTTGTACAGTTTTTTTGTGGTTTTTTTTCTCCCATTGGGAATATATAAATACAAAATCTTACAATCTTTGCATAGATATTTAGAAGATTGTTTGGAACTTTTGAATGCTGGTGAATGCCATGCAGCTTGCTTAGTTTATGGTGAGGAAATAGTTTATTTAACATGCAAACTGCTTTGCAATCCTTTAACATTAAATAAAAAAGTATCCATGACAATGTAAGACCTAGTTATTGACAAGGGAAAGGCAGCTGGGAAGTTAAAAAAAAAACCTTGAAACTTCTTTGGGAATACTTTTATCTTTCTTTCTAACGAGGGAAAAACAACGGGACAATGAAATTAAAGATCTCATATTCATGAAACGATAATGAAAGATTTTTCTTTATATAAATATATTATGTACAAAAGAGAAAAAGTTAAATAAAGGTTTATCGTAATTATTTTCCTGTAAAAGGCTGTAAATAAATAGACAGCTGTTGGTAAGGTAAAAATATGAGTAAAAATACTTTATTACTAAACACATGGTTTTCTTCATTTTACATTAAGATGTTCTTTTACGAGCATTTCCACTCCTATTTCCTTGATAACACACATGTACAATTATTTACATACAATGGTTTGAAAGAAAATTGATGATACATAAGCTTTACATGATGATTTAAACTTAGCTATCACCAAAGCCCAAATTTTGATGACCTAAAAGTGTAAACAAAAACTCTTCAGGTATGGATGTAGAAGACTCTAGAAAAGACCCGTGTTTTTTATGCAAAACTTTTTTTTTTGGCTAAAATAAACAAAAAAAATTCTCCAGTACACACATTAAGAGTTTAATTTTTTTCCTATGGTGATATCAACAAGGTGTTTAGTATCAGTCAAGAGCATTGCGGGATTAGATGATAACACTTTTTTAAATGAAAAAAAACAGTTGTCATTAAATTTCAGGACACTCTTAACATATATCCAAGAAAGGTTAATATCACAATGTTATAGAATTAAACTCTGTTTCTTCTGGATTTGATTTATTTTGACAAAAAAAAAATGCTATGTTATAAAAATTGCAAAAACACTTAACTTTTTTTTTTGTGTCTCCTACACTCCTACCTTAAAGAATGCTTATTAATAAATCAAACAAGCCCTTTAAAAATTGAAACTAAAATAGAACTGTATGCAATGGAAAACTTATAGCGATTAGCACTTGCATTTCAATAAACATAAACAGTGATTTACAAATACTTGCTTCAGAAGCAATAGCCCCCTCCCCCCACGTGCATTTACAAAACCTCAATATTTTTCAACATTATTACATAAAAAAGACTTAAAAAACCTATTAAATATACATTTCTATGAGGGGATAATGGGCAGCGTTTATGTAAATATGAGTATCATCTGTGATGTACCAACAAAATAGATAAGTCATCTAAATCCAAGCTCTGGTTATATATACTGTAATGAAAAATATGGAAAAAAATAATGGATATTAATGTAAGGCATAAATATAAAAATAACATCCTTTGATCATAAGATTACAGATGTATAATACATTATTAAAAAAAACACTAGAGTTAGAACTTTTATGATAGACAATTCATTAAACAAAATTCGGGTTTTTTCAAAGGCGACTGCGTGTAAAACTTGTATAACAATAATGCATGTGTAACAAATCTCCGATTATGTGAAAACCATATTATACCAATAAAGTATAAAAAAATTTATCAGGTGTTGATAGTCATAGGAAAATAAAGTTTTTTTTATGATTGTTTGATTTATAGTGATCATTTTAATCACTTCTTTACAAACTAAACAAAATAATAAGATTGAATTATCAAAATAACAAACACAAGGGGTATCAAAGTCACCCCAATCTACGGTATTCAGACTTAAAGACTAGGTAAATAATTAATATTAGCATCCTTTAAAGGTGGGATGGATGGGAACGAGAGTTAACGTCAAGAGTTTTGCAGTTAAAAAAAACTAAAAAAAAAAAAATTAGTCAATAAATAAGAGATTGCTACAGTAGATGAGATTACTTCATGTAGAAAATTAGACTAACCGTAACAGTTCTTGAATATTTGTATTGAAATTTGAAGAGATTTTTTTCTCTTCATTTATGTGTAAATAAAGTGCACGAAGTAAAAATAAATAAAATGATAGAATTGTAGGAAAATAAAACCACAAACTTTCAATATTTTGATGCGCTTATTGCATCTGCCTCATAATTATAAGTTAGAAGACAATATGAAAGAATATCAATAGAGGGAAAATGAAAAAAACATACAATGGTGGACAAGAGGTTATAAAAGAAAGTAATGCTTTCATTTTATTTATTACAGATATTATAATTTAGCTTCATTTAAAAAGTTTATGTTCAAATGTCACTAACTTATGCTCATGATAGATACGTTCAGAAAATTGGACTATAGCAGAGTTCCGCAAACTTTTTAAGTTTATGAAACACAACAATCCTAAAGTTTTGCAGCTCAATGTTTTGTTTTGGGTACGCCCCACAACAGCTGAAAATGGATAAAGCACCCGGTCCAAATGTTGTATGGTAAATCAGAGTTAAAAAAGTATAGACTATTTTTTTCCCGCTGGCATAACTTGAAATATACCAAGATTAAAGGTTTAAATTCTTTTTCTGCATTATATTGGAAGAAAGTTAATGCCTTTACGATTACTATATATTAATAGCAAAGCTTAGACAATAGCTATGGAAGTGGCTGCACCAAGTATCTTATTCGTAGATTTATAAATGACACCTGGATACGAGAATAGAACCCGAGGCCCTTGGCTTAGCTAAGTGTTAGAGCATCGGCGCACAAAGTCAACAGCTCCGGGTTCGATTCCTGTGTCCAGATTTAATTTTTAAATTTATGAAAAGTAAAGCTATTAGGAGGATATGACCAGAAAAGAATTGCAAACATCTTTATGAAATGAATGCTTTATATACTATAAAGTTTAAAGGTGAGCAAATCTTCGAGTCAACTGCTCAATAGAATTCAAGCATGTTCCAACCAACTGTGGTAAAAAAAAAGTTTTAAAATCTCAATTCTTGCTTAATCTTTCTTATTCTTCAGGCAGGCACTTAACAAAGTTCTTATGAGATTTGAGGTGACTCAAAATTATCTATCTATAAGCTTAACTTAACTATCGAGACTTTCACAACTTGATCTTGGAAACGCTTGGCGATTAAAATGACATCCAACAACAGAGTAGTTATCATTTGAATAACTAAGACTGGAAGAATATGACGTCGTCAGCGACAACTGCGGTCGTGGGCCTGGGATTCCCTGCTTCGTCTTTCACCTCACCATAAGTAAGTCTTCCCGCCACATAAACCCTCTGGCCTTTCTTCAGGTAGTTGTAGACTGTGTCTCGAAGGGAAGGCTTGAATATGCACACTCTGTGCCAATCCGTCCGCTGCATGAACTCACCTGACAGGTCGGCAAAATAGTTTAAGTTCAAAGCAAACTCGAATCAAATATATAAAATATTCTTGAAGTTGAATCAAAGTTCAAATATGTTTTTTTAGTTGTTTAATGATTAGAAAAATACTATATTATGGTTAACTATATTACTCTATGCACTAAAATTACACGGGAAATGTTTTATTGTGCAATTTTTTGTAATATTTTGTCCTAATCTGATAAATTCCAAAATGCAATTAAACTGCTTCAGTTTTTATTTCAGTAGGAATATGTTAATTTTTAATGTATATTACAGTTCAAAATGGGAATAACTGACTCAATATTTTTATTAATGAAACCAAGTCGAAGATTTGTACACCCCTAATTACAGCTTTAAAAGCTTCCCTTCTCAAACCTAAATGTTTTCACATATTATAACGATAGCAAATTAAAGGTACAAAAAATAAAGAGAAGCTGAGAGATGTATTTATACTATCTTGAAAATGTGTTAGCACACACAACATAAATATTTGCAAATATTTCCCCAGATTTCGTATGTACCCTTTGTTTACCCTTAAAGGAGTAATATTACTTTGGATGTTTCCACTCTGGTACAGATTATAAGATATCTAAAGTCATAGTGTAATCCGTCAAGGTAAGACTGTTTGTTACCTCTCGGAGTCTGGCTTGATTAAATGTGATGGTGAATAGAGCAGGATTCCTACAGTATTTGTAAAAAGAATTCTCCCAGACTATTTTCCCAAGTTTCCTGACCAACTTCTCCCAAAATATCCACTATAATTTTATGGTACTATTCATGTGGAAATATTAATTTTATCACATTTATTTCGGCCTCCTTCTCCCTTACAGCTGAACTTGCCCCACCTCTCATGGAAGAATAAGAACGCAGACGTCTTGTCAATCAGTTCAGAGAAAATGATGGAAAAATAACTAAATATATCAAACCCTATCAAAAAGGAAAAGCTGAAATCCATCTGCAATTGTTTTGCAGAAAGCTAGTTTACACTTCAGGGATGGATCACAGGCTGCTCTTTTCGGTATCCATACAGGTTTTGTTTTAGGAAGCTTTTCTTCTTTGAGAAACTTAACAACACGGTTCCAAATTTGTAATGGCCTTTGAAAGCACGTTGCATTCTCTAACCACAGCGCAGCACAGAACTTCAAAGGAAAAGTTGTACACCCTGTCAACTGGATAAACAATGCTCGAGGAGCTGTAGAGTCGGTGAACAGGTAGTACATGTGACGCAATAAGCTATTTATATCCCAATTGACAGATTCCACTCTTGTTCTCAAGGAACTATGAACAACATGAAGCCCACATGTCCCCAGATTTAGCAAACTACATACTTCATTGACTGTGACAGATTTGATGTGTTCCTGAAGAAGTGTTATAAACTTTAAATTGACATTTGGGCCATCCATTGACACTTGTACCAACTTAAAAAGTTGAAGAGGAGAAATACCATCCAAGAAATGCTTCAGTAATTCTTCAGCATTGCTATTTTATATAAAAAAAAACTGTAAGCAACATCTGACAACTTTATGATTTTCCTTGTCCCAGAATCTGAATACAATGCTCATTTGCCCTCTTTGAATAATTTTATTCAATGCCTTATAAAAACAAATTACAAAGTTGTTACATAATTTTAGGCAGTCCAGTAAATTGTTATGAAAGGAATGGAGCCAAGCCATGCACAATGAAATATGCAGCCTTGTCTCCACCAAGGGTAAAGACATTGGCAATGAAACACTCAGGAAACATCAACTGAAAAATTGTACTTAAATTATTGCATGAATTGAAATTGAAATACATTTTATTGTCAACAACTTGCAAAGCCCACATGGCTTCCGCCTTAGTTATTTCACTTTTGGCAATAACTTCTTTCTGCGGCTTTACAATTTCTGCTGAAACAGAAGTGTGACATGAATTGCCATTTCTCTGGCTTTTTTTTTTTAAAGCTTCCATGACTTTCCCTGACTGCTATTTTTTTCCCCGACTTTCCAGATCGTAGGAACCCTATGTAGGTAAAAAAATATATATATAATACTTCCTATTTTTTTATACACATCCCCCCCACCAACCCTAAGTGTCAGACATTTTAATAATCATTTGAACTATTTGAAGCTTACACCAAACCAAGGGCAGTGTATTAGAAGGGTTGATTTTAAAGGAAATATTCCAGGATTTGTTTGTCAAAATGAGAACTGCCCAGCTATGTGTTTTTGAGATAATTTTTGAGTCGAAACGTCTAAATAAACATGGGTTCAATTTGCAACCATTGTCCAACTAGAGATGTTTGAGGTTTTAATTACAGGACTGCAGTAAGACAGCACACCTTAGTTTGGTAGGCTAGATATTTGGTGCGGTTTTCAGGAAATTGTATTGGCCAACAAGTTCACCAGATCTTTAGCCCACTCTCCCTCCGTAATAATCCGTGTTCATTTTCTTCAAATTATCCTTCTTTATCCATAGAAAAAACACAAAAACTAAATAGCTGGTAGTGTTTGACTTTGAAGGTTAAGGTGAAGAAAATAGTCAAAGTAACACAATGCATCCAAAGGCGGTTATTAGTTTACTTGATCTTGATTGCCGTTTACAATAATGAAGAGAGTTAGCTAGAAATAATAATGTTTCTCTTGATTTGATTTAATATAACTAATGCCTAATTTTCCCTGTTTAGTGGCTAAATTCCCTGATTTTTTTCTCAGTTTTTAGATCCCTCAACTAATTAAGATTTTCCCTGTTTGCAGTCACCCTGGATAAGGCCGTTCATTTGGAATTTGGATTGTATTATGAGTGTTAAACACTACAGTAAATGAGAACTAAACATACCTGTATCATATTTATAGTTAGTGTGAGTGGCGAGAGAGAATATTACAACAGGATGTTCTTCCGTTCCTCGCTTTTGCGGCTCCCCTCCGACACGGCCCAACAAGGTAACTTCGTTCAGTGCTGAAATAAAATCTCCTACCTGATAATTTATATTTTTTTAATAAAGACAAAAGATAAAGCTCATTTGGATAAATACTATTTCAAATATGTTTAAAAGTTAATAAAATCCTGTTTCATTACAAACTTCAGTTAAGAAAAAAATTAGATTTAGTAAGTATAAGAACTAGGGATAGTTATTTAAAAATTTGTTTGGATAAATAATATTAGATCTTTTTTTTTTGATAGAGCGAGACAGTGTATATTTCTTGACTTTAGCAATATTACTAATATTTGTATGTAGAGCAGAACTTCATTAATCTGGACTAATTATTGGGGGTTGAAGTTGTTCGGATTAATGAAATATATGATTAAAATAAACCTATAAAATAAGTCAAAGTATGATTAAAACGCTCTATACACAAACAAACTACATTTATTTTATATTTAAAATAGTGCAAATGGAAAATAATCTGTAAGAAAGAAATTAATATGTATATACAATAACCTACTTACAGGATATTTTGGTCCTTTAATCTGACTTTACTTAGAATATGACAGTCTTGGTTCATTCACTCACGTAACATGCCACATTAACAGGTTGGAAAAATTACAGACCTTCTGTCGTTTTCCTTTAAGCACACATTTCATTGGCGTTTATTAAAGTATTATTTTGGGAAAAAGGTTGTCCGGATCAGGCAAAGTTTGGTTTAATATAGTCCAAATTAATGAGGTTCTACCATATTATAAAAATGTGGAGTCTAATGAATCATATTTAAATGTGCAACGTTTAAAAATGAGGGTTTATTCTATAGAATGAATGTCGATGATTAATTGCAAACTTACTTTTTTCTATTTTTGTGGGCTGTTCATTAGAGTATAATCTTGTGATATGCTGAATTATACCACTACAAGTCGATCGCTGTGACAGGGCACCGCACACCTGGGAAATCAAGAGAAATTTTTTTTGAACTAACACTGATACTTGGACACAAGAATTGAATCCAAGACCTTTAGCTCAATATTCCAATGCTCTACGAGCTAACCATGATTTATCCTGTGGTCTGGATAATTATTTACTTAATGTTTAAGGCAAAGTCTGTGATGGACATGTGGATATCGTCAATTAACTATGAGGTATCAGATACCACAGCCATTGATGACTAAGATGTTGACATTCTGCATAAGTAGACTATTCGGAGACAGTTTAGGCCTTCCACTAGGAACATAACGGCTTATTTTTAAGGTAGGATGACAAAGGAAGATAAGAGGAAGTGAACACACTCCCATTAGCGATAAGCTGATCATATGTGGAAAAAAAACTAGTACATATGAGCAAGATTTTAACCTATACCTTCCTATCTTTGGTAATCCAGTCATTGTAAAACCCCAACACAAGTAGAGAGGGAGAATGAATGAAACTTTAAGAGCATAACCTTATGTTTGGACATATCAACTGTGATTTAATAGAAATCAAAAGAAACCTCTTCAAAAAGAACATGTCAAATTATTGGAAAAAAAATAGACCTTGAGCTTGAAGTTTGTGTTAATATATGCTGCTTTTTTCTGAAGGTTCCTCAATTATATCTAATAAATTTAAAAATATTTAATGTGATAGATGTAAAAATTAATTTTAAAACTTAAAAATAAAGATCCCATAACCTCAATATTTGCAGTTTAATTTTAAATGTAGTCCTTAGCTATGTTAAGTTATAAGTAATGTGTTTAAATATCTTCAAACTTTGTACTTACTTTTCTTGAAAGCATGGTATGAGATAAGTATTTTGAGACTTAATATAGTTTTTGGAACTTTTTTACTCAATTGGCGCCATTTTGAACTTCATTATAACCAACCACATTACAACCAAAAATATAATTTCCTTCGTAAACTGTTTTAGATTTCGTATTTAAGAATTTTTCAATATTTAAACAATTTATTTGTATTTAATATTATGTAAAAGATATACATTAATAAATTGAAATAAATTTGAAATTTAAATTCTTTAAATTTAACTATTTTAGTAAATTATCAGCGTTGTGACTGCAGTCAGCTGGTAAGCTGCAGGTCCAATTCTATTGGTCAGGTCCGCAGTTTACTGCCTTCCTTCCGGTCTTGAACACGTCTTCATTTATTTGAGTGTCAAACCGGTAAATAAATAATTAGTTGTAATGTTTACAAATATTATTTATTTAAAGTTTGATCATATTTCGTTAATAACGATTGTATTTTTAGCATTTGAGCCAAGATAAAATATTTTCAGGTGAAACTAGCTAATTTCTAATATTAAGCTTACATTACCAATGTTGATGTGGCAGTGCCACATTCAAAACAAGGACACAGACCTACTATATTATAAGAGGACATAGCTCAATGAAACCTATTCTGCATCAACTGATATTTATTATCTAAGTGCTTAATCAGCTTTATTATTGAAAAGTGCTTTTACATATACATGCGAAAATGAGTATTTCCGGAACACCCCAACAATTGAAAGCTCTTAAGTATGTGAGTTTAGTAACATTGACTTTGCAAAATGCAATTCTAGGGTTGAGCATGCGATATGCTCGCACAAGAACAGGAGATATGTTCCTCTCGTCCACCGCAGTGCTAATGTCTGAAGTGGTCAAGTTAGGGACGTGCCTGGTGCTCGTTTATTTGGAAGAAGGTAACTTTAAATTATTTGTCAATTCCCTTCACAATACAATAATCAAGCAACCAATGGACACGTTGAAAGTTTGTGTTCCTTCATTTGTCTACCTCATGCAAAACAACTTGCTGTACGTTTCGGCTTCTCATTTAGACGCGGCGACTTATCAAGTCTCCTACCAACTGAAGATTCTAACTACAGCTATGTTTGCGGTACTGATACTGCGAAGGAGCCTGCGCTTCATTCAGTGGGTATCCCTTCTTTTTTTACTAGCCGGTGTTGTTTTGGTACAACTCGCACACACGGACAGTCCGAGCTCTGTGAACAATATAGAACAGAACCGGCTAATTGGGTTTGGTGCCGCACTCACTGCATGTTTTCTCTCAGGATTCGCAGGCATTTACTTTGAGAAAATATTGAAAGGTTCTAATATATCTGTGTGGATGCGAAATGTGCAGCTTAGCCTTTTGTCTATACCATTTGGAATATTTACAAGTTTCCTCTATGATTGGAATAAGATTCAAGACCATGGTTTCTTCTTCGGCTATGACGTGTTTATTTGGTATCTTATTGTGCTTCAAGCCGGGGGCGGGTTGTTGGTGGCTGTGGTGGTCAAATACGCTGACAACATTCTCAAGGGGTTTGCGACTTCTTTAGCTATAGTAATTTCTTGTGTTGTATCTATATATTTATTTAGTTTCCAACTCACTTTTCAGTTTGCTGTGGGAGCCGCATTAGTAATTTGTTCCATATTCATGTATAGTTATGATCCTAAGCCAAAGGCACCAGATCACACCCTTAAAGTGTGATGTTCATAGACGGCATGGCGTGTGTCAACTTTCCTAGGCACCCATGTCGGTCCAAATTTTATGTATCTTAAAACAAAAGTTAATATGCAATACAATAATTGTATTAAATAATAACTTTAGTTAGCTTGGTTAAATAATTATTGTTGTTACAGTACATATATTATTTCTTTAATAAATATAAATGAATCATAAGAAAAGTTCGCTTTTAAATTAAATGTAATCTAAATCTATTTGAATATAGGCTAGGCCTTTTCTTCTTACAACAACTAAAGATAACTTTTTTTCCCCAATTCTTAAAACAAACAGAATTTTGTATAGAGATCCAGCTTCATTGCAGACCTGTAGAAAAACTTGGATAGTTACTTTAAACTAGATCTCAAGTACAAGTAAAATAATTTTGTTGGTAGACCTACTGATCTAAAAACTTTCTCTTTCCCACCCTTTTTTCTAGCTACGCCAATGTAAGCCTTTATGAACCACAAGAGTTAATCCTTGTAGAAAATATACATTACTTACTATAGTAGCTTATATTCACCATAGCTTTTTACCTGAATGACAGTTGAAAAATCATATGTTTAGGTTTTTGGTTGCCAACATTTAGAAAATATCACTGTTTTGTTATAAATGATAAGTTTTTAATCAAATTTAATATTTTTACATTTAAAATAACATACACTTGTCTTTTTTTTTGTACACTATTACTTGTAATATATTTTTTACCCAATACAAAACAATATTTTAAAAATAATTAAAATAAATAGGGAGCCTATTCTTTATTTTTGAATGTTATCTATAATTTACACATAATATAGTGCATGCATTAATATTGTTTATTACAGGCATCACATTTACTTGGAAAAGATAAAATAACTTACTTAACTTTTCATAGTAAATTATTATTATTTTACTATATTTTGAAATAGGTTATTTAACTTGATAAAATATTTTCATCCACTGTGTGGGTGCAACATTGTAAATAACTTGTTTGCGTCATGATTAATCACATGGTTTAAATTTGTCGGTCACCATTTTGAAGCTATAGGCTATTCGTTATACCTTTTGTGAAAGTGATGTGATTAATATTTTTTTCAAGGGGAATAAAACAATAAATAAACTTTGTGCCCAACCTCAAATAGATTTAAATAATGTTGTCCTAAATTACTGTGGTTAACTATCACATCCATACATTACCATATGTTTTCATTACAGCTGTACAAAGTGAAAGATGTCAGCTGTTGGCTTAGGGATATATTAGTGATTATTTCTAGTAATCTTTTGAGCTGTCATACAAGTAAACTCGAGTGGTAAATGTACTTTACTGATTCTCTTTGTATAAAAAATATTGGGAAATAAGTAGTAGTAATTTACCTGATTTTTAATAGATAGTTTATTGGTACACACCCGTCTTATTTAAATGGCGCAAACTATTCAATTCTTCTTTACGGATAGTTTGGACAGCTTAATGTTCACACAGTCTTAAGGGTGTGCGTAGTAAATAGTTATTATATAGGTTCGAGTTCTTTGTCCAGGTGTCAGTTTTGAACTGTATTTAAATGTCTCTTATATTAGTTTTGTTAATTGACAGATTTTATATTAAGCTCTCATCAGGGTTGGACTAGAACACCGTTATATATTCAGGTGGGCCAGTTGATTTCTTTTATTACATTTTACTAAGTCTGAGGGTGCCCATAATACATCATTTGTGACTATATACGATTGCATTAAATGTAAAATTCTTAATTTTTTTTGTGTTTTAGTGTTGTTTATAAACAAATTCTTAAGCCATATATGTAAAAGCATTTGTTTGGTGAATACCGACTGTTACTAGCTTTGTAATTTAAACAAGAGGCAGGTGAAGGATCATTTTACAACTTTAAATGTTGTAAAAATACACTCCCAGTTTCTTTCTAAAGCCTTAAAAGCATTGTTGCTCATGTCAATAGAAAATAAGATAGTATGTTTTAAGTAGAGAATAGCGATGCAATTATTATATTGATCCAAAATGATCCCGAAGTTAAATTTACCTATACATATATAAATACTGTAGCCCCATGGCTTCTTTGATGCTGATTGACAGCTCACAACTGACTTCTGACAGTCAACAATTGGGTATGTACCCAAATTTTGACCGTCAGAAGTAACAGCTGCTAAAGACATGTTTTTTGCAGCTCATATGTTTCGACATAGAGATACATAATTTGGTTTGGTAATTTTTCAAAGCCGTCAGCTGTGAGCTGTCACTCATCACCAAAGAAGCTGTGGGGCTACTGTAGCTTCAATTATATTTATGAATATAATGTCAAGGGCTATCATATCTGTAGTCCCAGGGCTGCTTGGAGTGGCCAGTTCACCCCTGTCTCTCATCCATGGTTGTGTTGTCGACTCTTTGGTGTATTTTTAGGTTTACACTGGTAAAGTTCTCTCACAATATGTTGTCAGTGGTGATTAAAACCGTAAGGAAATTTTAGCGGGCCTGCAAAGTTATTTGAAAATAGTTGATGACCAAAAATGTTTTAACTTTTCTACCAAACAATTGTAGAAATAGAAATGGCCAGACCACAATAATAAGTCACATTTTAAAGTTACGTATGTTTATTATTAAGATAATAAAACTTTCAAGATAGATACATTCAGAATCATTGGCATCTCGTATATAAATCTGAGTTATCCTTTTTCTGTCTTTAGAATATATTCAAAAACAAAGCAATGCCAAATTTTGCATCTTTTTCATCATTAAATTATTTTACTTTAGATTTTTAGGATTACATAGTAACCAACAGATATTCATTTAATCCATAAGTGTCTATTATTTAATTAAGGCTCTTTGGCTCAGTTTCATAGTAGGACTTGGTACACCTCAGTGCAGCGCTATACTAAATACAGTCGACCTCGAAGATCTTGGGGGTAAAGTGCTCACCTCAATAACTGATGCTCGTGGGTTCAAATCCAGCAGGGGTTGACAGATAAATTGAGTGATAAAAATCCATAGCACAACTTCCTTTGAAAGTAAAGTAAAGCCACCGATCCCGGGTTGATTGTGATGTGGAAATGACCACTGAAAGGTATATGAAAATATCTTTCTTTGCGAAATTGATAGGTTTTTTAATTTCTCTCGCTCATAAAAATTCTCGTTGCTGATATAATCAGACGATTCAGAAAGTGCACGTTAAACAAATCAAATAAATAATACTAAATACAGGATGACACCTACCTAGACTCGAACAGAATGAGTCTAGGTAGGTGTCGACTTGTATTTAGTTTAGCGCATCACTTGAAGCGAACTAAGTCTGACTTTGAAACTGGTCCTTAGTGCTCTTTTAAATCTTGAATAGTCTATATTTTCATAAATATATAGATAATTTATAGATGTTACAATCTCAATTTAAAAAAAAAACGGTTCTTTTAAGATTTAGACACTGACACCTCTGATTTAGGTAACTTAGTCGCTATTGTATATTAGTCGCAATATAATTCGTTTGAAATGTCTGCACTTTATTTTTTATCTTGAATGTACTGTAAATATCTTGCTGTATTGTTTGTAACACGGGCTTCCACTAAAATCTGTGATATGTGAATATTCCGAAAATATGGGTTTACAGCACCCTTCTTTCATTAGACTAGTTTTTCCAAATTGTCATGTTTAAAGGATATGTGTACAGCATTAGACTTGAACATTTAGTCACTAGGAAAAATAGTAAAGATAGTAAAAATCTGCTTTTATACATACAAATTAGTATTATAACCAATTTACAAAAAATTGCTTCCATGATAATGTACAGTAAAATTTTCATAGGAAGAAATATCTAGAAAAGCTAATAGATCTACTTTCATGTATTCATACTTCAAAATGTAACCTGCTGCTGTTACTTTTGATTGGTTTTTATTAATACCTATAAAAATATTACTAATAATATAAAATTATACCTATATGGCTGCGAAAAAATTTGTTTGTATTTTCTTAAAGGCCCTTCCTATGAAAATTTGACTCCCCCCCTTTGTTTCATATAGCCACAAAGGTTGCTTTTGACATAACACTCTAGGCTACAAGGTAATGCCCCTACTTGTACAATGTTTTTAAAATTGTTGTGAATAGCAAACAGAGGTGTAGTGGGGCCGGAGCGGAGCAATGCTCTGGAACTGGTTTTGAGGGGGGGATCGACACTCCGGCTAATTATCACCATAAATTATAATGTGGATGTATGGAACTTGTCTTTTCAATTAAATTAATGATGTTTACAATATATATAGATGTCCATTTAGACGATAATGAAAGCCAAACACGAGCATGTGTTGTGTGTTTGTTCCAATTTTGTTTGAATATCCCCCCACACACCACAAATAGAGAGCTTCGGCACTGCTACATTTGGGACTGCACACCCCTGATGGCAAATAACAAGGATATGCTCTGACTTAGGAACTATTTTATTGTCTACCTCATTCAGATTAATAAATTAGGCTTATATGAAATTATATAGCAATTAAAATTATCATTATAAACATATTTTCTGTATTTTGTGTTGTATTTCACAATACTTCAGGGTGGGCACTGTTCAGGAAAACCAGGAATTATGCTTCAGTTTTGAGCATCGGAAAAAGTGCTTCAATTTTGCTGACTCTTAAGAATTTTAAAATGTTAAACATCTTTATTTAAAGCTGTTACAAACTAGACTACATGAATTTTCCTGAACTCTGTTTGAATATTAAATTACGAGATGATCTCACTATTTCCCTGTTTGATGTTTCCAGCATTAACATGGCTGTAAACATTCCTTGTCTAGTGTTTTTTTTTTATCACAACTTCTTACTACCTGTTCGAACTATACGCGTATGTACTAATTATGCTAATAGGTTAATGATTAGGAAGGCTTAGTTTAAAAGAAGTGTACCCGCATTTGCATGTAAAAACCTTTTAGGAAAAAACGACTTTTAGTACACTCAACTGGGATTGAACCACCATCTCCTTGTTATTGGCATTCTAGTTTATCGTGAGCGTGACACTTTAGAGTTTATACCATGCGGCCACCAAAGCAGGCTCTTGTCTAGTTAATCAAAAGGCGGTTAGCGTTCCCATGTAGGGTAAGTCTATGTTTAGACCCTGAATTATCTTCTTAAGGTGTTAGGGAGGGGTTCTAACTGTAATTGAGCGTGGCTAAGTCTCCAAACAGGGGATGGTAAGGAATTTTTGGTAACCAGGACCAATCTTTTAACTACCCACTTAATTTAAAATGTTTTAAAATACAATTGCAAATGTAGGGTGATGAATCAGGTAAAACTCGAATAATATAATATCTTAGATTGGGTAGAAATACTTATTATTAATACTTACTCAAGTACCCACTAAATTTTAACAGCCTGTTCAACCCACTTTTTTACAAAACATATTGATTTGGAATTATTTGTTCGAAGTCTCACAACTGGAGGTAAAGTCCAGACTCAAATTTTTTTTTCTGGCCAGAAAAATTGAGAACTATGCTGTAATTTTATTTTAGAGTTTGTTGGCCACCCTGTAATCATATTGTATTAAATGATTTTATTTATTTTCATACCCGCCTCGGTGGCGTAGTTGGCTAACACGCGTGTCGTGTTTAGTTCGACTGCTGAGGACGGGGAGATCGAGGTTCGAATCTCGGTCGGGTGAACTGGGGGCGGTTTTTCCTAAATGGTTTTCCACTCTCCCTCAACGCAAATGCGGGTTCACTTCCTCTAATTCAACCTTCCCAATTCCTAATCCGTTAGAGTGATTAGTACTTAAAGCGTATAACCTGAACGGGTAGTAAGACGCGGTGCTAAATATTATTATTATTTATTTTCCTATTTAATATAATAATACAAAAAATTTATTCCATTATTTCTAGGTAAACATTTATTATGTTTATTATGTTTGTTTTAATATGATATCACAAAGCTACTCTTTATTATTTATCTTGCCTTTGAATTTTAAAACCAAAATATGTAACTTTTTATCAATATTATTTCTAATAAAAGCTTAGATTTTATTTTACAGTACCAGTATACAGGATGATTCAAAATTCTTTGTTCAAACCTTAACGAGAGGTAGGGAACACGGGAACAAACCTTTTTCCTAAATGAACATATGTCTGCAGACATCACCATTTGGTGCTAGAGTGTGCTGTTGGTAAATAAAGGAAAGGCAGAAAGTGTGAAAAACTTTTTTAATTACAGCAATTGCTCCAAGGAGTTACCACAAACAGTAATGCATGTCTGACATCATTAACACCTTGAGTGTTGTACATTTTAAAAGATTCCCTAGCCCCATATGCTAGGTAGATGTCAGCTATCTCAGAATCCATGAGATGCTCCATGTTAAACTTACGAGGTCTGCATTACAAATAACGGTGGCGAAAAATAACAATTTTACCCACCACCTTTCAGCGCCCTCTAGCACCAAAGAAAGGGTGACATTCGCAGACACATATTCTTAAACAAAAAAGGTTTATTTTAGTGTTCCGTATCTCCCATCCAAGTGTGTACAGATGGTTTCGAATCACCCTGTATAGTAGCTTATTGTATGATCTAAATTTCCATCATTATTATGCTAAAGTAACAATTTTTTATTTATTTTCTGCTATATTTAAAAAGTTGGGCCTAATAATTGATCTTTCATTTCCTATAGTTTGTAAAACTAAACCCATGTTTTGAATTATCATGGTTGTAGTTAGAAAAAGAAAAACTTAAATTATTGTGTATCATTAAAATTTTAGAGAAATGTTTGTTGAATATTTGCATGTGTCCATTGTATATTTTTATGGGTTGTCTCTCATTCATGTTCAAGCTCATATTTACTCGCTTTAATATGTACATATAATTTTTAATTAAATGGCTCCCAAAGTACCCATTTCTTTGGGCGTTTTTTTGACAGCGCTACTAAATAGTTCGTGTCACACCTGCTGAAACTGTCCTTTGATGTTTTCTCTTATTTTATAAAATGTACTTTGAGTAGAAAATACCTTATCATCATCATCATCATCATTATAAACTGTTTCCAATCTGTTGCTGTGTCATTATAGTAAAATTCCTCCATCTTCCTCTATCCTTCCACCATTCTCCCACCTTTATTTGCCTCCATCCTCTTCTCTCACTTGCACACTTTCTCTTATCTGCTCCTCTAATCTCTTTCTTAGTCTCTCTTAGTCTTTTCTCCATCCTTCTCTTTGGCATCCTCTTCATCTTCATCCTCATTACATGCCCATGCCATCTCAGTCTTGCTTCCTCTACTATCTCATGTACTCCTTGTACTCCCACTCTTTCCCGGATAACTTCACTCCTAATCTTGTTTCTTCTCGTGACAGCTAACATGCTTCTCACAAACTTCATCTCCATGGCCCCCACTTTCCAAGTCTCTCTTACATCCAATGTCTCTGTCAGGGTGTCTACCATCAGGGAAAACGGGAACTAGCCGGGAATTTGAAGTGATCGGGAAAAAACGGGAATAAGTCGGGAATTTGGTAAATCACAATAAAAATCCGGGAAAATGATATTTTACTCAAAATATGAAATACAATAATCAGTAAATTATAATGTCATTTTTTTGTTTGTAGCTGTGTAATATATTTTTAATTCCTAGTAAACAATTTTAATTCAAATTTTAAAACTAATTATTATTTTAAAAAATAATAATAGAAAACCGTGGNGGGGGGGGGGTGCGAGTTAGGAGGATGTGACATACTTTTTTAGTCGGGACTTTTAGGAGATGATCAGGGGAAATCAGGGAAAAGGTCGGGGATTTCATTGGTCAAGTTTAGTAGACACCATGCTCTGTTTACGCTGCATATGTGACAATGGATACAAAGTATTCCCTGTTCAACATTTCCTTACTCTTCAAGGCCACTTCCCTTCTCCATAGTAAATCTCTTACACACATATAGAACAACTCTCCCTGCTGTCCTAATCTAATTAAATCCTCTTTGACTTTCACCTTTCACCTCAATCACACTTCCAAGATACTTTTCATTGGTGTGTTAGGGGGTTTACATCTCTCCCAAAAGTATTATTATTAAAAAAAAAAAGGGGGTGACCTGGTGGTCTAGGGATAAGGTGTCAGACTTCTGTGCTGGCGGCCGGGGTTCAATCCTCGGTCCCGGCACAGATTTATCTGATTATCAAACTCTTCCTTCACCTCCGACAAGACATCTTGTGAATGTGGGGAATGCCAGGCCTCCACCGTGGTTCGGATTCCACGTTAAACTGTAGGTCCTCCATTTCATCTCACAATCACCCTACCATTACACATCAGCGTAAGTGCGTATAACCCGAACGGGTAGTAAGACGCGGTGCTAATAATAATAATAATAATATTTAAAAAAACTGTATTCCTCTTAAATGCCAAGGTGAGTAGCTATTTGGGGTCTTATAAAAATAACAGCACCTACAACCCCAATTTTTTTGGAAAAATACTTTTAATTGCTTCATGAGAGATTTACTTTTAAAATCCTTTTCATCTCTTGTTTGGGACTTCCCCATGGACCTTTTTCTGGTTTTGACCCTGTCTCATATATTGGGTTAACCCCCTTCTTCGCATAAAATTAAAAAAAAAGGACAGTTTTTGGATGTAATTTAGCAAACTCTGTTTGTAACAGATGAATATATCATCATATCATTCACAACAAAGCCATCAGAAGTCTGTTGACCTGACATTGTTAAGTACTATTTAATATCAGGCATTGAAGGTTAGAAAAAAGCAACAATTGATTCTCTTTCAAAAGAGTTGCGTGAATTTCAGCATGTCCTTGAGAACACAACCATTGAAACATTGTATCTAAACTGGATGTGTGTTCTATAATAAGGACATCAGATACTGACTATCTGTGGCAACCACGGAAACATGACGTTTTAAAATATGATTATTACTGATTAGTGCTGCTAAAATAGTTTGTGGAAGTGTGCGCCAACTCGAATTTGATTCTTTGCTTAGGGCGAATAATCCCTCCCTTATATTTATTCTCTTAAATGTTCTAACATATTTAACCGCTTCTATCTATCCGCTTTAAACCATTCTAATAAATAGTTTTTTTTTTGTTACAAAAAAAACCATCTTCTCAGATCTGTCTTACACAAATATTTCTTGCTAATTTTAAATACTATTCATATTTTGTTGTTGAGAGTTATAAGGGTAACATAAAACTTGATTTTTTATAGGAAACTCATTCTCGCCCATCAACATTTATTGAAAGTCACTAACATTAAATTCTAGAAATATGCCTTATTTGATTTACTAATAATACAGTTTATCTAAAAGTTATCAAAAGCTTTCAATAATACTTTCTTATGTATTATTGTATAATTTATCATTAAAACAGTAATTAAACAAACTAAGAATATAATATACGATGGTAATTTTTTTCATCTTTTTGACAACATGAGTTTCCAGTTTTCAAATAATAAACTTTTATAAAAATCATATTGAAGGTATATGAGTAAATTTTTATCTATACGTGTAATCACTTTTGAAAATAAGTCTGCTTACCCTTAAAGGTAGCGGGTCTTACTTTGACGGACTCGACTATGGCCCTCTCTTATAAACTCCTCCATAGTGGAACCATGAAGCTTGCTACTTTTCAAGGATAATAAAGGGTACCTAGTCATGCTTTAATTATTGATAATTTATAATAAAATAATATTGTATTCTAAGTTTCAGGATATTGGAAATAAACATTTTTTAAATATATAAAACCAGCATTAGCCTTAGTGACTACACTCTATTTGACTACTATGGATATCATCTCTGAGGGAATTGCATGGTTACTTTCGGGGAACAGAGTTGTCATTCTCTCGTCTTTGTGTGGTCAATTGCCTTTAAAATATAATACAAATTTCGCAACGTTGGTTATTCAAGGTTGCTAGTAGCTCCTACTTATTCCAGCACGCCACTTTCTGACATAACTGAGAGTAAGTAGATTTGGTAAAAGTTAACTAAGAGAGAGTGAAGATAAAAATTTTCTCCATAAAGCTTGATTCACATGTTCATTCGCTGAAAATAGAGAGCAGAATCTGCTTGAGTAGCGCAGCAAATCACTCGCTATATGTTGACCCATGATGCATTACAACCTAAAACAACTGATTATCAACTTGTTTTATCTTTCTAGTGGATAAACATATTTTAGATCATCCCGATGGATGTTCCCAAATTATAACTCTGTGTCGTGGCACAATCCAATACATCGATACACACGCTTTATATTAACGGGTTATTTCAAATCTCCTCAGAACGGCCAGAGAAGCTGTTGCTTCTCGCTGTAGAGCGCACGCGTTGTCAATTGCGCATGTGCACTGATTTGAGATGGTTGGTTCCGAGATTCGATTGGTTCTTCCGTACCAAACATCTCGGGCAGAGCGGGTGAAGTAGCGATGAGTTGAACTTTAGCAGAACAGCTCACGCCGATAAGGTGGAAATCTTGTGATTGGCTTAGAGGTCGTCACGTGATCATTTTTCTGTTCTTCGCTTGTTTTTCGGTGAACGGGTGAATCCACAGTAAGACTTTGGAGTTCCCTCGGCAATGATATTGGGTCTACTTATTGTGACATAGCTCACCGTCCTAAAACTGAACTAATTCTTAGTGCATCACAATATCAGTGATTTATCCTTTACTACTGGTAGGGCCAATGAAACTGTAAGATGAGATCTTTAATGTAGATATACTATATAATAGTGTAAATAATATTTATATGCAATGTGTGATTTAGTGCAATGGCTTGGATTGAGAATTAAACTTAAAAAAAAAACTACTTGTGGTGTGTGAAGATCACTTTTTAAATGTGAAACAAAATTTTAAAATTGTGAAGCATTTATAGTATCAGAGTTTGCAGATACAGCTTTTGTTATATATATATATATACATATATATATATATATATTAAAAAAAAATTCCATGTCATCAGCCTGCAAGGGAGCTATACCGACAGACCGGCCCCCGCATGTTGGTTTAGATAGTCCCAAGATTTGTGCATGGAGGGGTATCATGTGCTCAGCACATCGAACCCTCCAGCCATTAATCTCAATTTTCTAGACCGGAGCCATTACTTCTTTATTCAAATAGTTCATTTGTCCTCACGAGGCTGGGTTGGCCCCGTTTCAGACCCACTGCTTCACAGAAGAAAAAAAAAAATTGGTAGTGCTGAGGATCGAAACTGGGACCTCTGAATCTGTAGCCGAGAGCTCTAATTATTAGACCACAAAGATTACATAAAATTATTTTTAATTTTTAAACAATCTATTTAGTGCGTCTAGATGTACAGAAAGAGGTTTAGAGGAAAAAACTGAGTACATTATATTCTTAAGTGCTGACATTCATCTAAATATATCCATGCTTACGATTTAATCAGTATTCAGTGTTAAAATACTCATACTCTTTGGTACCGCTAGCTGTTCTAAAAATGGGTATATCTTGAAATAGGCTGTCATATTTAGTGAGGCATTTAAAAAAATTCTACAATTTTACTAAAGTTTTACTCTCCCTTCAAAATTTTTCTAAGTTTTAAAGGGTTTTTGTAATTTTTTAAGTCGAAGCAGATTTTCTTGACCCCTCGATTTTGATCATTTCATAGTTTCGCACATTCCTAAAAAAACAATGTTTTGTGGTTGGACTTATTACCTTGTCATTGATTTTTCTATCAATATATTTAACAAATGGTTAATTATGACCTAACTAAAATAAGACGAAATGTATCACCATTCACTTAGAGAGAGGATGACAAACCACATTGTGGGTAAACCATATACATTGCACCTGACAGGGTTTCAAACTAATGGAAGTTCACCCCCTAACTTCTGTGTCAAAATCAAGCACTGTTGATGATGATCAGAACCTAGATTTCGATGACATGTACTTTTTTTTTTGCACACCACAAACAATGCTCATATGTACATAAGTTCAGTTCATAACCCCCTGGTTGTGGAAAGTTTTTTTTACAGATGATTCTTTTATCATTTATGACTATTATTATCATTTTATAAATGTATCAACACTCACACACACAACTATTTTCATCACACTTTTGTCGCAATGAACTTGGTACCTTCTTTATATGGTTCTAAAATACACATTCCTGGTCTGCAACTAAGCTGGAGAGGGTTGCGTTGGTAGGGGACAGCTATTGCTTCTGAATCGGATATTTGTAAATGAGTGTTATTTCAGTAGGGTAGAAGAGTTTAGTTGTTAAATACTTTTTCATTGCAGATATTTGCTTTTTTTTCATTTGTAAGCTACATGTTCCCATAAGTCATGTGCATTCATTACAGGTCTTTTTTTTTGTTAATACTTTTAGGTCATTTTTGGTGAAGTTAAAGTAATTTTTTAGAATTTCATAGGTCATTTTTAATTCATCAACGTTTGGGCCCTGTTTATAGTCTTAACTCTTTCAATGTTGCTGATGTTTGAAATATTTTCTTTAATTCTTCATTTAAACATAAATTCGCCAATGATTGTCTCGTTTGTGTGTGTGCGTGCGCGTGCACCACATTTTCTTTCTGCTTGCTCCGACTATCAGCATATTTACACTAATTTGGTTGGGGTAAGGAGGTAAAATTGAAGATAAAGGTACCTTAATTTGTGTGGAAGACGAGCGAGCGATTGATATATTATTTAGGAAAAATCGCCTTCATAACAGCTGATATTGATTCAAACCCTGACCTCCCCGTCACTGGCAATTCAGTCTCTTGTGAGAGTGACGCCTTAACCTGCATGACCACCATTATGTGTGCCACCCTGTTTTAATATATTTTAGGTTGGAAGAGTTATGTTTAAATTTAGGTAATATTCTTGATTCTAACACACAAACCCTGGGTTTGATTCGATTCACCGGTGGTTTATTTCCCTTCACAATGTGGTTTTCCCCTCTTCTGTGTGTAAATGTTGACACATTTTCTTAAAAACCAATCCCACTCATATTGTTTTAAGATGATGCTAAGCCATTAATTTGGCCGGTCTAAGCTATTTTCCATTTAATGCTGATACAAAAAATGTAAATTCAAAGTAATAAATTTTCAAATCCTTCCATTGAGGATTAATTAATATAGAAAAATATCCCAAACATTTATATAACAATCAGGACATTTTTTACCTATTATTAAAAATTAAAATTTGTAAATTTATTTGAATTTTCAAAATAATTAAGATTGATTTTACTTTTTATATTAATAAAATGAGGAGTTTGTCTGTCTGTCCTTAGCGATATGTACATTTTTTAATTAGTATCCCCTCAGCACGATTAAATGCACCTAAATCTGGAATTTTAAATCTTTTTAAAACGAGGTCGGAAGAAATAAATCAATTTTTTTTTCGGTCTGTTTGAAGCAAAGAAAAGCGCTGCCCAGGGTAACACACTAGGTACTTGTGCCAGCATAAGAATAAAAGGCTATTTGAAATGAAGTTTTTTTACAAATTATTATCAAACAGAACTATATGGTATTTAATTTGATATTATTATGTAGTAAGATTTTCTTGATAGAAGGTCATTTGTTTAACTTTTGTGCCATATTGAAAATATAAAAATGTAAAAAAAAAAACTAAAAAAATACATTGTTGTCAGGACTGGTAAGTCGATATGCCAAACCTTCAACTTGTCTAGTTTTCTACTGCCAGACTCCAACTCCAATTCCTTAATAAATGGCTAAAGTTAATTAATAATTAATAATAACAAATTTACTGCAATAAAATGCTCCAATACAAATTACTTTGTGGGAAGCTCCTTTGGAATTGTGAATATATATTACTAAATAAATTTGTCAATCCAAATTACAAATTTCATTCCTAAAAATAAAAAAAAGTATAAAATATTGTTATAATACTATACATTTTTATTTTGAATTTGGAGTTTGTGTTCCACAGCCCTGATTGCTGTACTGTGTTGGAGGTATAATAATTGTAAACATCAATTTGCCATAGTATATTTTAATCTTTTATACTGTATTCTTTTAACTTATTTGTACTTAATAACATTTTATATCCTCATTTTAAATGGTTTTAGATATATTTATGTATACCTAATATATATTATTATTTTTGGGATGTAGTTACTAATATTGTTGTATTATGATTATTCTTGTTTTCTTTTAAATAATTATTTGTTTGTTTCATATTTTCTCTTATTATTTTAAGGAATATTTATTCAGTATTTTATATAAAGTATTTTATGTTTTGTTTATTTAAATCAATAAGTATTACATGTTTATAAAATACAACACTATATTTTACACTATTAAAATACCTAATTCCATTCCTTAATTGTTCCATATGTGCATAACTACCTGCAGTGTACTTTGGTAAATAAAATTTGATTAATTATTTATTTGCAATATTTTTATTGGTAGTTAAACTAAATATATACTTTTGAAAAATACCAACAAGACAGTGCTATCAGACCCTGAGTTTTCTCAGTGTTGCCAGCTGCCCCATATTTAATGGGATTGTACTGTATTGTATGTTTTCCCTTGTCAGGAGACAAATAGTTCAGGGTGCAATAAATCCCATATTTTCACAACGATCCTAATTACATATCGATTATTACTCCTTATTAGGATTTAGGGCATATAATTAATGACCTGTGATTTGTTTTTTTAATTTTAGTTTCTGTGCCATATTTATTTTAATTTAGCGATTTTTTAAATGTATCCACCATGGTAATTAAATACATTTTATGCAACTAACATTAATTAAATAAAGTATTTTAAGCCCAAAGATAAAAAAAAAAGCTCTGGGAACATTTTTACCCTCAACCCAGTTAGAGCTTAAGCTTAATAAAATTCAAAATGAATGAGACATATTAATATCTAGATATTATGATAATGTGCATTGTTGACAGACAAATTTTGTATTCAAACCTTTTAGCAACTTATACAAGCTTTTTTTTTTTAAATATACATTTCAAATTACATTCATCTTTTTTTTAACAAATTGGGCAGTAGTGGGATTCAGTCGGTTTTCACGAGTTCGGACGAACCTATTCCTAGAATTTCCCAAGTTCACCGAACAAGTCTTTAATTATTTTTTTTTTCGAATCGGCTGGTTGTCACGTTACTGTTATGGATTTTATTTCATAGTACTGTGCTACATTCGAGGAGGAAGCTCAATATCGACCTTGGTCTTATCGACTGAGTAATCGATACTCACCATTACTTTCGAGCCACTAGGGGCTGTTTATCGATTCTCCTAGTTCTGTGCGCAAGCACCCACGTTATTACGTTATGGTTCTAATTGCTAATATCATTCTCTTATCCCTGGCTCTGCTCGCGACGGTTTATCTGATGGGAAATACATAAACTTGTCGTTCATTCGTCTTTTAATAGGGATGCATGATGATATAGCTGTGAATTTCTGTTTGGTCTTTAAGATTAACTGTCTTCCATTAGTTTTTCATTTCAATTATGTATTTATCATGGACTGGAAGTGTATGATGATAATAAATA
>CABEEJ010002281.1:18961-41177 GCA_901482245.1 Timema douglasi | reverse complement strand
CCCCCCCCACAAAGCTAAACACAAATTTAAAATTGTTTCTTGAAGGGCTATGTAAATATTGTTGAGGAACTGTGGGGGAAAAAAAAAGTACCAAATTTTGCATAACATTATTTATTTATTTTTTAAAATTTATCTTATAAATACAAAATTATGACATTTTATAATAATACCAAGGCCCAGACTTTGGTGATAAAGTTATAAAAAAAAACAACCCATAAAATGACCACATTCTAAAAAGTTATTTCAAATTTACAAAATTTTTTATAGAAATATGTATAAAAACTCACAATGATTGCACACGACTAAATAAAACATTCACTTGACAAATGGAAACTAAAATATATATATATTTATTGGAAGCCTCTAATAACTAAACCCTTGCATTCTGCTGAATATAATATCAATGTACAAATAACTGCTTCAGAAGTAACAACGCAACCCTCAAGCTTAGTTGTATTTTCACCAGGAATGTGTATTTTACAAGCAAAGAATACCAAGTTCATTTCCTTCACTATCCTCTTTTTCAGACAACTGTTTGGTGAAAGATGTTTATGTTTGAGTATTTAAGCATTAATAAAATATCAATTTTATTTAAAAATACATATATTCTACATAAATAGATAATATTGACACAAAACCAAGTAAATATATCCTACAAATCCAAAATTATAAAAAAAATAACCAAAAACGTTTCCACAACCAGGGGATCATGTACAGAATTTATACACACATGACCATCAACTGTGATGTAACTTTATAAAAAAAAGAAGAAGAAGAAAATATGTCATCAAAATCTGGGCCCTGCAAATCACAATACATTATTTTATGTCTTTAGTGCTCTAAACTAGCATAATACTTATATTTCTTTGACAATATTCCATCAAAGAAGTGAAAATTATCTACACATATATACAAAGATACTTGTATTATATTTACAATAAACGCTATCAAATAAAACTGAACTTCTCCAATTTAAATCAAACAAAATGTCGTAGGTAAATCACAGATACAAAATGATATATATGTCACATTGTTGTCTTACGTAAAATTACTATGCTACAATGGCAGCTTGAGGACGGCTGTGAGGTGAAGGCGGGTTTGAAACTATCAATTGTTTCACTCAAAATCGTTTTTAAACCTTTTGGTGCCGCACCTATAACAGATTCACGTGCGAAAGAGTGCTACTGCTATTTCATCATTTTTGCAAGATTATACAAGAAAATTTAACAAAATGCAGTTCTTGAAGTTATTTTTATATAATTTTATCTGAGTATGCTGTTCTATAATAGTGGTTAATATTATCGTTCTAGTGAAATAATACACTTCTTCCGGTACCCTATCTATTAGGTAACACCATAACTAGCACCTGGAAAGGCGATCAGATTGGCTCTTGGCATTTGGAAGGTTAAACTCGCTCTTCAAAGTCATTGCACATGCATTATCTTACTACATAATTGTGTGTGTGTGGTAATTCAACCGTATGAGGAAGGAGATAATTTACTAGTACTTTCCCACAAAGCTTGACTTCTCTTGGCACACCTGCTTCAGTGACCGCATAGTCTAAGATGTCACTCTCGTGTTAGACTAGACTGCCTATGATGAGAAGATCAATATTTTAATCCCAGTCGGGTGTACTAAGGTTTTTTTTTTACCCTAAACGGATAATTAGCACACATTAGTATACCCCCAACTAGTTTTAAGGCACAGTACTAATTTAAAAAAAATTGCCCGTTAACAACCCACAAGCCACCAACGGAAAAAAAACTGAATGATTGTCATGGAAATGCTGTAAAAGTTACAATGATATATTATTTTGATGTGTGTTTAAAATAACACTATATACACTATACTTCAGGTTATGGCAAATTCCTCAAACTTTTATATAGTTCCAATTTTAAATTGCAAACAACGAAAAAACATTGATTATTTTCATCAAGTTAGCTATATTAAAACTAATGTTTGATGAATATCATCGATAAGACAAATGGATGTATGTTAAAAATTGACACCATGTTGTTGTTTTTTTGCATCAAAAATAGGGTTCCTAGCTCGATTCTGTGTCCAGGTGTGATTTTATTATCTTGACAAACCTGTTTGTGAGAATTAACCATGAGCTCTTAGGGGTATCTGCAGAGTTGTCAATGTGAAAGTTACAGTTATTCGATCTAAGGATAAGTGTCGCCAAAGCTCTGAAATTAGGATATCAATCAATCAATATCTTCTAAACTCTCAAGGCAAGATAATACAGAATAGTATTTTGGTTTAATTTCGACTCCTTTAAGTTGGAGGCGTAGAGAGTGCGAGATAATACCAGTGTTTTTGCGGTTTTTATAGCAAAACATCATCAGTTGTTGAATATCTGTCACGAGCATAGCGGCATCAGATGAGAATCTTTTTAAATGAATAGGAAAAAGTTGTCATTACATTACAGGACACACTTTACAGATATTCAACAACTGTTAATATCACCTTGCAAAGAAAATTAAACTTTATTTTTTGTATGAAAGCAATATTTGATTTATTTTGACCAAAAAAATGTTTTGCTGTAAAAACTGCAAAAAACATTGGTATTTTCTCGTGCTCCCTTCATCCCCACCTTAATGTTCAAGATAGTGTGATATTTCAACACTTTCAAATTGTTTTGTTATTTAAAATAAAACATATTTTTATCAATAGTGATGATCTAAAAATAATTCTTGGATATAGTTTGGATCCCAGTCGGATATTAACTATATTTTGATCAATAAAATACACTTAAATCATTTACTAGACGTAACGCAGCGTGAAGGACAGTATTTGGCAGTTATAAGAGTCACTAAAACTACTTTCAAATAATCATATGTCAACCCATGGGATGTGCAGCTGTCAAATTTGACAAACAGTATCAATACCCATGACATAATAAAATATCACTGTTGACCACAAAGAAATATGTTTTATTCTTGTTAAGTTTATCTCCTAAAATGCTAGTCTTAAGATTATAACACTCAGTTTAATAAGACAGATTAAATTATGTACATAACTTATTGTAAATATGTAGGTAACATGTTCTTAACTGTAACATAACATTTTCACCAAGAAAAGAAATAGGTTTTGTGGGCTTGATCATCTTCAGTGTTTGTCTTAGCGTAGATAACAACAGGCAGCAGCTGTAGACTGACATAAATCACTCTTCGCATCAAAATGAGGTTTTTTTACTAATATATGATGCGTGTTTTTGTTTATTTTTAATCAAAAGTGAAATTGATATGAATGCAAGTCTTTTTTTTATGCAAAAGTATAAAAAATATATATCTAAAATTATTTTGATGGGGAAAATGCATTATGTCATATAGATTCCACTTTGACGTCATAAGGCTAAATGAAACCACATTTCGATGCTTTGTCTGTTCGCCAAATCTTGCCGCTTGATGTTCTGATCGACAGTGAAGCGACACAGTCCTGAAAGAAACCCCGGATGGATTGTGGTTCGTCGGTTGGGTTTGTCACACTATCCCTTCCTGAACTTGAGCGCCAATATGCTGATGGTGAGGAACACCGCCATCCAGATGAGGGTGGCGACGAACCCGAAGTAGACGGTGGGCTGCGAGATGCTCCATCCTCGTGCCAGGATGGTTCTCAAGGACTCTGTCGACTTGGTCAGCGGCAGGATGAAGCTGATGAGTTTGAGGGAGTAGTGCATGCCCTCCACGGGCCAGATGATGCCTGTCACATACACACAGGACGTTCATTTGACATTGCCAACATGGTGAATTTGGAGCTATTTTGCGAAGCAAGTCACATCCTAACTTGAAGCACTTAAGCACTCTCTAAGCACTATCACACTTAGATGGCAATGCATGAAATAAATGTGTGCAAAAATAGTATTCCTTCTACCCTTCATTTCCTCTTAATATTTTCCAAAGATTTTAATTAAACGTCAAAGTTATTCATCAATAAAATGACTCCATATGTCAAAATCATAAAAGGTATTATGTTATTAATCAATCATTTTATTAGAAATTTTTCTATAAATTGAAAAAAATATTTCTTTATTTAGAAATCATTATCAGGTTACTAAATTAAAGTGATTCTTAAATAAAAAGGCACCCCGAGTACCATTGTACCAAATGGGTGAGCCAGGCCTTCAAACACCACCATTATTAATAATAGTAATAATAACAATAATCAACTAAGTTAAGTGATTGATAGAATTATATTAATATTTACCACAGAGCATGACGATGGGCAAGAAGCTTCCGAGGGCGAGGTATGTGGCGGTCCTCTCCGTGTCGCAGAGACAGGATACCACGAACCCTGTCGGGATCGAGAAGACTCTCATTGATATGGGATAAAATATTGGACGTGAAAGAAAGAGTTGTGCAATTTATATCTTTAAATATTACTCCAGAACAATCAACACATATACTTAATGGCATTAAAAATGTGAAATCTCATTGCCGCACTTACAAAATTATACCACCTATTTTTATCTTGAGCTAGCTCTATCCAGTCCACCTAGTTTCATGTCCATCTTAATGGTATTCTCTCATCTGCATCTATGTATTCCCATAATGTTTGCCAGTCAACAAGAGACAAAATTATAAATACTAAACATTTTACCAACCACGGCTCATACTGGCCGTGTTCTGATGGCTCTATAAATTTGACGCTAATACTCACAATAAATATTGCTTTAAATAATACGATGGGCAGCTCCATGCTAAGATACCTGCCTCGATGGCGTAGTTAGCTAACAGGCAAGTTTGGTGTTGCGCTAGACTGCCGAGGACAGGGAGATCGAGGTTCGAATCTCGCTCGGGTGAACTGGGGGTGGGTTTTTCCTAAATGGTTTTCCACTCTCCCTCCATGCAAATGCAGGTTCACTTCCTCTCTATATTCAACCTTCCTAATTCCTAACCCATTAGAGTAATTAGTACTTAAGCACATAACCCGAACGGGTAGTAAGACGTGGTGCTAAGTATTATTATTAGTCTATTATTAGTCTAAAGTGTGAATTTATAAATAGATTAGATTGCCAGTGGTACAGAGATCCATGTTCTAATCTAGATCAGGTACAATGGGGGTGTTTTTCCACATATTATCTTTGTTAACTATTCTATTCTCTCTCCAAACTATCGCGGGAGTGTTTTCTCTTAGCTACTCTCCCAATACTTACCTCTTAGAATAAGCCGTTGATTAACCTAGTGTTGAATGTATTGATAATATTTTAACAATAGCATCAGCTAGAAATCTACAAATGATTGATTGTACATTTGATTGCTTAAAGCAAAAATTAATTTGTTTCAAACCTATTTTGGTGGTTGCATAGTATAAGAAGTCACTCTCACCATAGGTTATAATGTTACTTGGTTAAAATCCTGGTCTGGTGTTTAGAGGATGGCTTTTCTTAAATACTTTTCCACTCTTTTTCCTTGCAAATGTAGGCTCACTACCTCTAAATTTAACCTTATTAATATCTATAGCAAAATTTTAAATATGCGGGTAGCTTGTGAAGGGGTAGTAAGACGAGATGCACAAAAAGTGGTTTCAAAGACTTTACAACTTTTTTTTTTCTGTTATCTAATAGGTAGATAAATATCGTATCCTGAGCGTGGCACTGACCGAAGCACATTCCGCAAAGTCCCGTGAGGACGGTGAGCGCAGACACTGTAGCGACGTCTCCTCGGCACGTGATGTTGAACACCACAAACGAAAAGATCAGCACCATCGCTGTCTGACCGCACATGACGACAAACTGTGTGACCACGTGGGAGAACAGTATCTCTGTTCCTGTGATACCTGAGTATGACGCAAAACAGTCTTTATGACACTTATGTAATCATCATCATCATCATCATCATTTGATCACATAGGTAAGAACAGATCTTTGTACTAGTAGTTTTTAAAATATAGTTTTCAATTAAATAGAAAATCTGCTTAGTATCTAATGTCACTGAAACTAGATCCTCTTTTTTCCTTGACTATAAACACAATTTTGATGGGATTTTTAGAGTTGGGTAGAACCAGAATCTTCATTTTACCCAAATATCCTGAATCTACAATTCAAATCTTATAACCAATGATGGTGACCTGGTGGTCTAGGGGTAAGGTGTCGGACTTCTGTGCTGGGGTTCCGGGGTTCAATCCTCGGTCCCGGCACAGATTTATCTGATTACCAAACCCTTCCTTCACCTCTGACAAGACATCTTGTGAATGTGGGGAATGCCAGGCCTCCACCGTGGTTCGGATTCCACGTTAAACTGTAGGTCCTCTATTTCATCTCACAACCATCCTACCATTACACATTAGCGTAAGTGCGTATAACCCGAACAAGTAGTAAGACGCGGTGATGATAATAATATAACCAATGATGAACACAAGAGGAAATAAAAATATAAAATTATAATAGAAATAGTCAGGACCAAATGTAGATCTGTAGAAGCCTAAAGATTAAACAAATACTTTTATTTTCAATGTTTCAACATTATCATTTTTATCTTTATAACATTAACTGTTAAAAGCTCAATTTTAGAGACATTATTTAAGTAAGGAAATATTGTCATCACAAGAAACTAGATTTCTTTGGAACAAAAAAATGTATTATATATTTAATTTGTTTTTAGTTAATCTTTATAAGGACAGGAAATAATATCAAATGTGCTTTGTTTAAAAATGACTGAATTTGATTTTTATGAAATTAGCCAAAAGAGATTTTTTTTATTGAAACAGTTTGTGGAGATCCTGGGGCCTGGGGGCCTTGGTCACCCTCCCTTAAATCCAAGCCTGAAAATAGTAGCTAAATTTTCATATTATTTTTTATAATGCATTCATTATAACATTCATACATTCAGTTAAGTGTTAAATTACTGGTCTGGGGTTTGGTTGTTAAGTTATTATATGATTAATTTGGTACTGAATCGCCAATAAACAGTATTATAACTCAAAAAGAAGTTTTAACATAAAGTTTGATTTTTTTTTTTCTAATTTCAAAAGGGTTTTTTAGCCACCATTATTGTTTTTTATATCTTTAAATAATTCAACAGAATTGAATAAATGTAGATATTTGACTTTTTCTACCATTTAAATTTTATTTTATTTTATTTACTTGATGAATGAATTTTTATGTAAATTTATAAGATGTATAAAAATATTAGTCTACTTAGTTTGCTATCATCTATATTGGTTGTTTATTTAGATAATTATACGTTTATCTTCTTCCTCCAATAAAATAGGTTTCACACATCAGTATTCAGTGATTGGCAAAGGGCTAAAAATTTTCTTAAGACATTGAATCTTACCTGACACTAAACTCCTTTCCAGCATCCCTTCATTTCTCTCAATCAACATGGCCCCTGATGTCAACGCCACAGATAAAAAGAAAATGATCCTGAAACAAAATATTGTTCAATTTTTAATAAAAAAGGAACATGACTTTAAGAACTTTAAATAATTATTATCCAATTGAGCAATCAACTGTAAAATATAAGGTGTGCTATGTTTGTCTGCAAGGTCCCATAACTTTCAGGAAAATAAAAATATTTTTCTGATTCATCGTCAACCATTTGCAACCTGGAGCCAGGTCATTTTTAGTAAAATGCCTCCATCTTACTCTATCCTTCTATCATTCTTTTCCTCTCACTTGCACACTTTCTGTTATCTGCTCTTCCCGTCTTTTGCAGTTCCTGCATACTTCATCCCCAATATTCTCTTTGGCATCCTCTCCTTTTCCATCCTCATCACATGACCATACCATCTCAGTCTTGCTTCCGCTACTACCTTATGTACTCCTACTCTTTCCTGGATAACTTCATTCCTAATCCTGTTTCTTCTCATGACAGCTAACATACTCCTCACAAACTTCGTTCCCATGACCTAAGCTTCAGTCTTTCTTATATTCTATGTCAATTTTTCTGCTGCATATGTGATTATGGGTACAAAGTATATTCTACACAACACTTCCCTACACTTCAAGGACACTTCTCTTCCACTCCTAAAGAACAACTCTGCTTGTTGCCCTCTTCTTTATTAGATACTTTCCACCTCCACCTTTCACCTCAATCACGCTTCCAAGATATTTTACATTTCAATCACCCTTCCAAGATATTTTACATTTTGTACCTTTCTCAGTTATACTCCATCCAACATTATAAATTTTCTGATTATAATCACAAAAATACTATCTGTTTTATACCCATCAAATTGGAAAGTTTATACATTATTATCTTTTAATATGTCACCCGCTTTGGCGCCCGCGTGGTCTAATGTGCACAATAATTTGATTATATTTAACTCATGTTTGTAAACTTTAATATGACTTGAATGATAGATTCATATTGGTTGAAATTACGTTTATTACATTTTATTAAGCATAAAACAAACACAGCACATCTGGAGAGTGAGCATCCGTCAAGCGAGTAGCACTGGTTGTAGACCAAAAATAAATGGACTATCCAGGTTTGTCCAGGGGCCAAAAGTCAATGACACCTTGTTTGAAACAAATATTAATTTCACTATGGTGTTTCTAAATATATCGAATTTAAAGCTATGTCGGCCCAAATGTCTATTATTCATAAAGTTGTAGTTACGTTAGAATGACTCCAGGGGCTGCGAAGTCTGTGAAGTTTGGGATTCTGTCTCCATAAACAGGATTGTTAAACTGAAAGAAAAGAAAGTCTCATTAAATCACATAAGGTACTTAATTAAATAGATAACTAACTTTCTGGCCTAAAAGAAATCGAAAGTTCATGACCCCCCGAAGGTTTTATCACCATTAAACCTTCTCCATCCAATCCCTAACCTGACACCTCCTTAAAATCCATTTTCACATTTTACCTTCCATCGACAACTCGATCGACCAAAGGGTCTTGTATCTTCAGGTTTCCCAACTAATATGTTGTATAAATGCCTGTCATCATCCATACATGCCACATGACCACCTCACCTCAGCCTACGCGCCTTGATTATTTTCCTTAACACGTTTAGGAATGCAAACAAGGTATTATGTTCTGCATTCTCTCTTAGCCCCAAACATTCTTCTCACCACTTTGTTCTCAAAAACTCTCAATTTATTCTTTAAATACAGAGTGAAATATCACGCTTCACATCAGTAAATAAAAACAGCAATGAATTTCCACTCTCCCTCCATGCAAATATGAGTACACTTCTTCTAAATTCAACCTTCCTCATCCTTAATTCATTAGCGTAGTTAGTGCATATACGTATAACTTGAAAAGGTACAAGACACGGTGCTAAAAAAAATATATTAGTAGTGTTTATTTTGTGCCTTAGAAATTCTTAAAACAACAAAAAACATGTAACTTACTCTTATTGGTACTTCTGCAACTTGAGGTGTGTAGTTACAAGCGCTAAGAATGTCTCTTGTAAAATTGACATATGACAAGACCAGATCTCGATTCAGGAGTTGACCAATCTGCTGATCTGAGAAGAAAATTTTTAATCTAAATATCAAATATAATATTAGTTTTATATATATATATATATATATATTATTTAGGGGTGAACGAAGTTCACTTTTTCAGTTCGAAACAAAGTTGAATAAAATAAAATAATATGTAATATATATAAGAATCAACCAGAATGCTGGGTACTCAGCTCAACCTTTCTCTCTATTGAGAGAAGGCGGTTGCTATGCAAAGAGCAGACAAGAAGATCACTAGGGATCTTCATTTGACCTTGACCCAAATCAGTAAAACTCAAACTCCCAAACTTAGCAGTTAAAACCATCAGAAAATTAAAGAGTGTAACCATTCAAGATATTGGAAATCAGGATTGGATTAAAGAAAAAGCATAACAAATTATAGGTAATAGATAATGGCCCGAAGCCCGTTTTATTATAAATGATAACGGTCACTGGTTAACAATATTTATTTTGTTGGTTGCCGAAAAGGCGCTACATCAATACTCCAACAAAATATATCGTGAAGCAAGCGATAAATCTGCATAAGTAAATAAGAATCATATTATGACGTTACAGTGTGCCAAAAACAATCTCCGAGATTAAAGAACGTGTTTAATAATTTAACAGTACCAATTCAAATGCTTAAAGTTAAGGTTCGTGAGCCATGATTAAAAAGAATTAAAGGCGGAAAAACATTCAATTACCACCTCAACATACCTAAACTAGCCAAAGATACCTATATATACAAATCGGACTTATAACTTCTTAAATGATCCGTACATATCTTACTTCCTGGCTAGTATCAACTAATCACATTCTGCTCTTAACCATACCCCAGGTTACAATATATACAAACAAGGTCAATATTCCCATCTAACACCCGAGAGGCGGGAGTAACCTACGGATCAAAAGGCATAATAACTTCCTAACTTATTTTCTTTCTCTTTGATAAAGCGTAGAAATACCAACCAATATTATATCCATAAAGACACTCTACAATAGTAAGCCATGCAAACTATCGCCCAAAATGGCACGATAAGATTGATTTATATTATTTAAATTCCCAACAAAAAATCTAACCAACCCTAAGAGGTTTAAGGCCATAAAGTGCTAATAAGCTAAACAAACCTAATTATCTGACAAATAACTAAAGTATAATACCAATAAATAAATATTCCGAGGCAATTTCAAATGACTTTCTACATTTTTTATTAAGAGTTAGACTCGGTCCTCAGTATTCCTACTAAGAATAACAATAATAAAAAACCTATCCAACATATACACTTATATGTTGTAAGTCCTAATTCAAATAACATCAAAGAGTACTATCTGCATGCTGAGTTCAAGCTTATATTCAATATCGCCCAGTGGGGAAAATATGGAAGGGAGGTATTTCAAGTCCAATGATGTCGTTCTCAACAAGCCATAATAGCGTTGGGCTCTGCTCGACGCTTGCGCACAATGTTGAAAGAGCGTAATTTTTGAGGGGTGGGGTTACACACGTGATTGCATAGAGCGCCACTTTTATGAGTTATGGCGTCTGCGCATTCTTATCACTCAGGGAAAGTGGGCCGGGCTACGTAGCACTCCACAACTTCATTCTTGTCTTAAAGTGAACGGTTGACGGTCCTGTGTGTCGATGAGTGCAGGATCAAAACACGGTGCTGGTCTCCTGGTAAAACGGGGTAAATGTATGTACTTTGTAGGTGGTGGAGGTTAGGTGGCGTAGATGTTTGTAGCCACGGTACAAGAAACGGTATATATTTTTTATTTGAGGTATTTTAGTGTGCACTTTCTTAACTGTCAGAGTATACCAGTTATCAAAACATTTAAAGTACAGTGAATCATTTTTGGATTCATACATAATACATGTGCAAACTAAAACAAAATTGAATCTCTTCATGAAATTGATTACTTGAGCTCTAAATTCAAACTATGTTCAATTCTGTTAGTTTAAATGTGATTTAACGATAACACTCCAACAACAAAAATAAAGTTCCCTTCCCGGTCTAGTATTTGTTTATTTCCCTCAACCGGATATTATTGTAAATAAGAAAAAGAAACGATACCTAAGAAAGCTACATGATTATTTTTAACCTTCTATATTTCGAATAGTTGGGTTTTTAAAAATTAAGCTGTAATTTTTTCACTTGTTGAACTATACCACATAGCCTTAAAGTTGCTTTGTTATCATTTCCATCCAAAAATAACTATGATGTTTACCGACTTTTTATACCAAAATTCAACTTTTTATTAAAAAAAATCTGATCATTTTATTTACCGTGTATCAGGGCCGTTACCAATGATACATTTTTCAGCCGTGTTGGGAACTGAATCAGTGACACCTAGCTCAATGGGCGGACATGCTACCGGCTGAACTCGGGTGTTGCACGCTATGATTAATAAATGAAACCATGTGTACTAAACCCTTGACTCACTAGACATATCCATCCAGATGTGTATGTCACTGTTATCGATGGTGAGTTCGTCCGCCCCTCTGACGTTCTCCAGCCGCCTTACGAGAGAATCTGAGTAGTTCTGAGAGAAATGCATGGTCCCCCAAGCAAGGCCAGACTCCACGGCGTGCTTGGCGCTCTCTAGGTCGTTGAAATAGTCCTGGAGGAAACATCAACACTTTATTTCAAGAGTGTGATCACATTTTCACATCTGCAAAGTAGGGCATGGATAACGTTCCTGAGTTTCAATCAGTATCAGCGACACCGACTTCATTGGCTGAAAGGATTAAGATGTCACTCTTGTGTTAGAATCACCTTCTGATGACGGGGATATCGGGGCTCGAACCCCGGTCGGGTCTAATGAGGGTTGTTTTTCCTAAATGGTTTCCAGCTCTCCTTTCACGTAAATGCTTTATCTCTAAAATACTTCATTTCTCATCCTTACTCCATCAGAGTAATTCTCATGTATATATATATATATATATATATATATAACCTAAACAGGCAGTCATACATGGTGGTAAATATATATATATATATATATATATAACCTAAACAGGCAATCATACATGCTGGTAAATATATATATATATATATAAAAATTTGGGTGATGTGATCTGTTCATTCATCTACCTATCTGTCTCTATGTGTGTGAACTTACCAGTTCCACATGTCTCTCGGTGAGATGCGAAAGATACCGGCAACTGAGCGTGTTGTAATCACACCCTTTAGAAGGCACACATGGCACCGAAGAGTCGTTCAACTCCTGGTTGAACACGGCGAGATGGAGCCCTAAAGGGTCCCTACCAATGGACAGGCAGAACAATATGATCTGCAGGACTGGCAGCAAGAAGATGAACAGCATCACCCTGGAAACCAAACTCTGTTAATAGTTTTGTTACTCTCTCTCGAAATAAATTAGGATTCTGGTAGAAATAACCCTCCGTATCTGACATCTACAAACATTACTAACACTACTTTCATATATTTATAAGTCAAGTCGTGTGACCTGCAAGTGTTACTTTTGATGGATATTATCAATACCTATAAAATAACACTAATAAAGTAGTATAATGTTTTCAGCCTTGGCCCAGACAACGAGTCATTACCAACTCCTCCTCATCCTCATGATGATGATGATGATGATGATGATGATGATGATGATGATGATGATGATCATCATCATCATCATTATCAACTGTTTCCAACCTGTTGATGTTGACTTCCTAAGAGGGATAATTTGTCCGACGTTGTTGGCCCTCTTGGGGTGTTAGAATATTTTCCGTCGGCCAACATTTGTCGTTGAGTTGCTTACTGTACATTTTATTCCATACCATAGTGGGGTAACCTATCTATTGCGTAGAGTATGCCAGCAATGTATTAAATTTCTAATTTTTTTCCCCGTTATCTAGGCCAAGCACATGTTTAAAAAATCTAAATATCATATTTTAACAGTTTTTTTTTAAATTTTCTAATTGAAAGTTGGACCTTGAACAAGGGTTGAGAACCAGCACCAGCACCAGTACCTATAGCTTTGTAGGGCAATGCCACTGATTTATCTGTGTTATACCTATGTCTGGTGCTACTCTTCATTCATTATTTGAGACAATGGGTCTTTGTGAGCGGGTTCTTGGATTTATTTTCAAACATTGCCAAAGTGAATTAAGACTTCTTCCCCCCACCCCCCTCGGCATTGTATATTAAACTACAGAATTATTCGGTTATTTTATCAAATTGTGATCACCTGTATAAAATAATAACTAAGTGATTTACAGGAGTGTACAAACGAGAGGGTGTGTGGGACCTGTCAGCCTCCTCCCCCCTATCCCCCTATAAAAAATGAGATGGGTACAGAAGGGACCTGTTTTTAGACACCAACAGATTCTTCAGTTTAGATCAAAGGAGTTTTTGATCAAATTCCCTTGCACATCTGTGGGGTGCCATTGTCGTTAGTGTACTTCAATTAATAAATGGTGCCAAATTCATTTCTGAGGGTACCAGATGTTAATTTATGCCTTAGCCCTTCCAAAAAAAAAAAATTAAAACTTTCTTTTACTTCTGATGATTTTTGTTCTTATAGCTTGTTCATCCAAATCTGAGTTTTGCACCAAAATGGGCTGCTATTTAATGGTGAAATTTGAAACCTTACGGAGACTTTAAAGGGATTGAAAGGTTAATTTGTAAATGTGATCTTACCCCACGTTCCTCCACATCCAAAGGAAGTTTTTCCATATTAGAGCTTTCATCCTTGAGAGAGTGAGTTGCATCGGGTCTACCACATTCTTGGGTACATCATCTTCTGGGGGCATATTTGATATGACCTGTAATTGTTGAAAATTCTTTTTTTTTTATTTAGACAAGGCAATTCAAAGTGCCTTTTCAAAAACATGTTATTATATCTGCACATGACTTACATACGGACTAAGTTGGCTTTGGACAACACATTTAATCATGTGTTCTTGTATTTAGTGGTATCAAATATAAGAAATGGAAATTCGGTATTGTTTTGTTAACTATCTTTAAAGATTTTTCTCTATAACGAAAACCCCTTTTTGCTTTATCAGGTAATTTTATTATATTTGGATGAAGGTACAGGAAAGGTGGATAGAAACGTATAAGAGGAGAAAAACACAACATGGCTTTTACAATGAAAAGAAGAAAACACGGTTCACGCTTTACATCGCTGCCCTTGGACAAAGACAAACGACAATGCAAACAATGAATAAAATGTTCTGTTTAAGAGTTTGTATCACTAACTAGATATTAACTTCTCTATAAAGAAAACCTCCCTTCGCTTTATTTGGGAACTGTACTATATTTGGAAAAAGGTACAGCAAAGGTGGATGGAAACTAAAACATAAGGCTTTTACATTGAAAAGAACACCACAGTACACACTTTACATTGCAGCCATTAGACAAAGAATTAATGGCTGCCTCTTGAAGAAAATCGATGGCTACCACCCAATCCCTCGACCTGGGTTTAATTTTATCGGAACTCATCAGGAAGGAGTGTGAAACGCTCAACATAACCTCTCAAAAGAGGAAACAACAAAAAAATTACCTCATAAAGCGAAAAGAGGTTTTCCTTAAAGAAATATATTATATATTCACATCCAATGTCAATTTCTTGTGTTTGTCCTTTATGTTACTCCTTTTATATGTTCCTTTCTAAGTGTCCCATCATTCTTTACCAATTCCCTTTGTCTTCCTTTTGTGGGTTTTTTTTGTTTCCTCTATTAGGAGTTTACATAGCACATTCCACACGCCCTCCTGATGAGTTCCGATAGAATTAAACCTAGATCAAGGGGTTGGGTGGTAACAATCAATTTTCTTCAAGAGGCAGCCATTACTTCTTTGTCTAATGGCTGCAATGTAAAGTGTGTATTGTGTTGTTCTTTTCAACGTAAAAGCCCTATGTTTTAATTTCCTTTTATGTGTTTCCATCCACCTCTGCTAAACCTTTTTCCAAATATAGTACAGTTCCCAAATAAAGAGAAGGGAGGTTTTCTTTATAGAGAACTTAATATCTAGGTAGTGATACAAACTCTTAAACAGAACATTTTATTCGTTGTTTGCATTGTCGTTTGTTGAAGTCAGCGTCTCCTAGCCCTAATTACTCGACCAAAGCGACAAAATATAGGTTCTACTAAATAAAATCTACAAGTAAAATATTGGAGGAACATCATTCGAAAGTGCACTATGCGCGATATAGCGCACACACAACTAACCTCCATCTCGACATTGAACTTCATATCCTTGATGGAAATACTGGTGTTGTCGCCGTACTCTCCACTGATCTCTGACATCGTGTCCACTTCCGGTAGGTTCTGCAAACAAACATGCCCTTTAATGAGAGACAAACACTTTTAGCATTCTTCCTCCGAGGAGCGTGGTTTGGTTATTATTTATTAGCTCATACGCTTAAGCTAAAGATGGGTCCTATATTTCTCGAATCCGAATCTTAAAATTTTCTTTCAAATCTCGAATCCAAATTTGAATCCTTGAATATTTAAAAGTGAAAATACTTAAAATTGAATGAAAAGTGGATTATGGCCTGGTGCCACCGACAAATAATATTTTGTTTGTCATCTCCATTAGATCATAAACGATGAAGGGAAAACATTTTAATAAATTAATTATATTAATACAATTTTGTCACATTAAAAAAAACTGTTTCTCTCCCTACTTCACAAGTCTCTTGCTAAAAATTGTTATTTCAATTCAAGCAAGGTCCTTATAGTCCCCATATTCTTTAATTCTTACAGATCTCTCGAATAACAAAAACATGTAGACAAATATAACAGATTAATTTTTTTATTTCTGCATTACATCAATGTTTTTATTGTGCACTTCAAAAATAACAAGAAGGAAGATTATTCACATGTTATCATTGAGAAAATGTAAATTACTTTTAAAACTTAGAATATATTTTCAATAAATGATATTTTTCGAATCTTGGTACAGTACAATCATGTCCAATCACACTGTGATTGTTTGAAGGCTTTTATAAGACCAATTATTGCAAAGGGTGTTCAATAAATGTAATAAGTGTCATTATAGTTAGATAAAAACATAAGTTTTTTTTTGTAAAAGTATTAATTTTGGGAATTAATGATGAAGAAAGCTAATCTTTCCTTATGAGATATGAGCTTTAATTTACAAAAACGGTTAATTTGCATTTATTTTTTAAGTTAGTGTACATTGAAGCACAATTAGTTAGAGCGATATATCTAGACAGTTTGTGTTATTGAATACAAAGTAAACAAACCAGGAGTATCAACACAATACAATAATACATTTTCATATATATTTGTTTACTAAATTTAAATAAGAGAGCTTACATTTAACACTGATCTATTATCATTATCTATGTTTTTTTAATGGGTTAAATATACTATTAATGGTTTCAGTGGCACACCCATATAATTTATGAAAGATCAACTTTATAAATAATGTAATATTTGTGAGTAATTAGTTTATAGTAGGTAGCTATAATAAAAAAATCACAAATTTTATACACTGCTCTTTGGTTCATTTCATAAAGGCTTAAGAAAACTGATGACATAAAAAAAGCAGTTTTATTTTGAACTTTAAAACTAGTGGGATCAAAGTTACTGTTTATAAATGAGCCAATTTTGCAGATTTCAAATGTGTTTAGGATTTTTTAAATTTCACAGAAATTAAAGTTTTTAGGTTTTTTAATTCCATTAGTATGTTTTATTATTGTTTGAAATACATTTCCATTCATCATCGGCTCCATGCTCTAAAGCACTATGCCTCCACCCTCAGTGCACCCGACCAGGATCGAACCCTGATCTTCCCGTCTTTGGCAGTCTAGTTTAATGTAAGAGTAGCGTGTTAGACCATGTGACCACTGAAGTGGGTAAGCTCGAAGTTACTTATTATTAATTTTATATTAAATTGGGTGTTGTATGGGGGATTCTAAAGTATCTAAAAAAATGTGGTCCCAGGTATAGTAAAGGTTAGTTTGTCTCAAGAGCCTTGAAACAATATTGTACTTAGAATGGTGACTGGTGGATCTTTTTTTCGTACCTTCATTTTTGAACCGTAAATAACACAGAAGTATCTAGCTATAGCCTTGTATACAATGTATGTAACCTGTTATTTCTGTGCTTTTTTTTTTCAAATAGAAATTTTAGGGATACTTTTAATGTACCTAACGGTATACTTTTTAAATATCAAGTCATGAACCTAGTTTTAAAATGTAGCCAATGTATTCAACACATCTTATGTGCTCTCTATTTCAGGTCTACTTCATTCGATTTAAGCTTTTATTAAAATATATGGAGACCCGCTTTGGTGGCCGCGAGGTCTAACGCGCTACTCTTGCAGTAGACAAGTCTGCCGATGATGGGAAGATTGAAGTTCAAATCTCGGTCAGATGTACTGAGGGGGGTCTATACAAAATGCTTTTCCTCTCTCCCTGTGCGCAAATACAGGTACACTTCCTTTAAATATAACCTTCCCAATCCCTAAAACATTTAGGGTAGTTAGTACATACGCGTATTAATGGGATCTGGAGGGTGCACCACTGACTATTATTATTATTATTTTATTTTATCTACAAAATTTAACAACTACTCAAACAGTTTGTAAGGACTACTTATACTAGCACAACTATTAAGTAGGTAAGTTCACACACGAATTAGAAGTAATGGTTGGATGGAGCAAATGTTATAAATGGTTCATGCTCTCTTTGGCCATTTCTGACGATTCAAAATGTACTCAAAATTTGCTTTATAATGTGTTGAGATGATGTCACACCATCATGGCGACGCCACTCACACGTCAGATACCTCACTACCTCACAAGGGCGTGGAGATCGAACACGGAAGGATTGACTTCCACCAGGAATAGTCCTGAGAAGGGGTTGGCCTGAGGACGAGGACTTGTCATATGTATTCGAACCATGCCAAAAGTCTTCCTCAGATAGTCGAGGGAACGAAGAGTGACTTGGTAACCCCGCAAACAACGCACAAATCCGTGAACAGGCTCAGTGAATTGAGGCAAGTTTTCCCCAGGTAGCTCACCCTGATTATAGACAAGTTCACTGCAATTTTTTTCGCCAAATTAACAGTTCATCGAGTGTTTACCCGTAGCTGTAAGTAATTCTTCATCTAACCATCGACCCACTAACCAAATAGACCAGTTTGAAATTGGTAGCAGAGCGTGATTTGAAATGTGTGGGGGGTCTCTACTCCGTGCCGGGGGTAGCAAGGAACCAGAAGTGTGAATGTTGGCACCACAACGGTGTTACGTCAACTTGACACACTTGCTTCGCCTCCCAAATATGCTTTGATAGATTTTACAATAGTTTACGTAGCTCACGTCATTCGTCAAAAGTGACGAGATACATGCATGGGTCGGATTAGTCTGAAGTGGTTTTTAATAACCTTCAACTGTCAGAAAAGGCCAATGTTACTGTGAACAGACTCTACCAGCACCAACAACTTGTCTTACCTCTAGAACTATCTTCACTGCTTTTAAAATGGACTTCCGTCTTGACTAGACAAAAAAACTGTTGTCAATAACCACACTTTTTTTTTTGTTCGAATCATATCACTATAAATAAAATAAAACTTATGCCAAGATAGCCCATTTATCATGCTCAAAAGTTGCGTAGCGTTAACCATTTCCAGAAAGAAATTTTCCTTATAGATTATGTGAACTTGAGTAAAGATCATTCAAGAAAGTTTTGTTGTTGTTTAAATAACAATATTTTTGTTGGTAAATACTATGTGTACTTTCTTAACTAATGCAATTTTGTTCAGAAACTAAACATTTTCAAGGACGTTCATCGGCATAAACGTGCCAAAGTTTAAACAGTGCAAATGTCAGAAAAGGTCCAAAACAATGCCTCTCTTAGAACAAAAGTTTGTAAATAAGGAGCCACAAATTGTTCACCAACAACATCAAAAGTGTTAAAAAAACTTTTCAAAACTCCCTTTAATATCCTTAAATTCTTTATAAAAATATCATTCAAACTAATGAGTTTCCCAAATCGGGACATAAAGTATGCATCAACTTGATCCAGAAAGTTTTAAGATGCTTATAAGCACAAGACATATGAAAACACAACTTTCTGATGTAATTAAAAATAAATGTAAGCATGATAATGTTGTTGTTTGTATCCAAAACAGGCTGTTTCACCACCAAGGTGTCATTTTCAATATCTTTTGAAATATATTTGATGTTGCTTACTTGTTAGGTCATGGAAAGTCAAGATAGGATTTCTCATGTTGAAGTGTTTATACCTTTTATTTGTTGGGTTTTACGGTGTGATGGAAGGAAACGCAAGAAAAGGCCAGTGTTTTTGCAGTTTAAATGGCAAATTTTTTTTTTCCTTTTGCCAAAATAAATAAAATATAGTTCCAGTACAAACATATAGATTAATTTTCTCCACCTGTTTACATCAATAGTTCCTGAACATCTGTCATGAGCACGGTGGCATTATCTAACAAACTTTTTAAATGAAGAGAAAAAGTTGTCAATAAATTCCAGAACACCTTTTATAGATATTAAAGAAATGTTGATATCAACATGGGAAGAAAATTAAACTCTATGTTTGTACTGGAGCGATATTTTATTTATTTTGGCCATAAAAAGTGCAAAAACATTTGGCTTTTTCTCATATCCCCTTTCACCCTACCTTAAAAGGTTTTAAAAGATAAAACATTGGGAGAAAAAATATACAGTTATTAGATATTTCTAAAATTAACAGTGTCAAAAAAAATATTTTTTTGTAAACATTTTTTTTAACTGTATACCACTCAGTCAGGTTATTTAGTTTATTCACGAAAATGGCCTGTAAGAATCTTCCGAACAGGATGTAGATTAAAAAAAAGTATGTGGAATCATATGTCTATAAATAGTAGGAAACAAGAAAAGGGTAATTTTAAAATTCAAGTCAACGCTGTCCTGGCTCATATTGTAGGATGGGTGTATATACTCGTCAGAGGAAGAGGGGAAGTTTATCAGGGGATGAACTACTTATTTCCTCCAATCCCTTTCTATTTGATACATTGACGTCTAAGTGTGTGTGAGTGCTTAGAGTTGTTAAGTGCGTCAAGTTAAGATGTAAACCGCTTCGCAGAATAGCTTCGAAATCACGTAGTCAACGTCATTAAGCTATGTAGCTCAAGTCGCTTATTAGTTATTTCCTGCTAGAGCGCAGGATTGAAACGAACAAGAAGCTAAGCTACCTCTGGCGGCAACGGTCCCATAACCTCTTGCATGAAGCTACTCCGCCGGCGTTTCTTCTGGTTCTGCATCTTGGAGAGTTTGAGGAACACGTCTTCTAGGGTGTCGCACATGTGGTGGGCCATCAGCTGCTCGGGGGATTCCTCTGCCAGGAACCGACCTCCTCGCATCAGGCCGATCTGCGGAGGGGAAAAAAAAACGAGGACATTGTATTTACCCATCTTAAGTAGCGGCAGATTTATATTTTTGCCGCCTATGGGTTTACTCACATCTTGCCGGCCAGATGACGCCATGTGCTATGTTTCCAAAACAAAGGGGGAACAATTATCTTATAAGGAGGCAGGGCAGCAAGCAAGGTGACGGGACACAGACACCAAATACGTGTTTATAAAAAAGTGTTATTTGTAGAGTAACAAAGAGATGGATAATGTTAACTTTTTCAATACTAATAGATTTTTTTAGAAATTTTGCCAGCTTGCTTATAGCCCCCTGAGTCCTATAAATCCAGTACTGATCTTGAAGCTATACCGACATTTGATTGAAAGTCACCAAAACTTGACATTCTAAACCGTGATTTTGTTAAGAAGATCGTTCTGGAAGGTCTTATTTCATACCAGAATCCTACTGTATAGAAGTATTTTGGTAGGACAAAAGGCGGAACAGATTTCCAACCAAAATCAGGTTGTAGAAATACGCCTTATTTGATTTATTAATAATAAGCTAAAAGTTATCAAAAGTTTCCAATAATGCTTCCTTATGGATTACTGTATAATTTTTCTTTACATTATTAATTAAACACACTAAGAATTTTAATTTAATTGCTTACTCAGTCTATGGCATTAGTAAATGAAAAGTTCATTGCCACACTTAGAAAGTACACCACCTATTCCTATCATGAGCTAGTTCTATCCAGTCCACCTCATTACACCCTATCTCTTAGTTGAATCCTTTGAGACAGCCTGTATATCTCAGAAATAAAGGTCATGACATTGACAGGACTTAATATGTAAAGTATCTTTCTTTCTCTTACCATCCCCGCTTGCCTCGTCTCCTCGATGTAGTGGGTGGTAATGATCACAGTCTTGTTACCGTCCTGGGTTATGTTCACGAGATGATCCCAGATGCTGAAACAAAAGAGAGATAAAATAGAACTCCATCTTAGGATCCGAGACGGCACACGCGATTTAATTACAATAAAGTATGACTCGAATAGCCAAAGCTATTATTTATGCTTTTTAGTGAGGATTACTCTATTTAGATATATCCTGAAAATTGAAAAATGACACCTGGACACGGGAATTGAACCCGGGACCTTTGGTTTAGTACGCCAATAAGGTATATCTTTGTTAAAACGGTCAAACTTTCATAGGAAGAATCTTATCTAGTAGCTATAAAAGCTACTAGATCTACTTTTGCGAATTGATACATGAAGTCATGTGATTTGCAGCTGTTACTTTTAATAGTCACTATCATTACCTATAAAAGTACAATAATAATACTACTACAGTAAAGTGTTAATATCTTTAATACAAAAAAAAAGTTTGTATTTTTAATTTATCATACCAAGAAAAAGTATTGTGATTGTGAACATATTTGACTTTTAAGATCATCATAATTTGTGTTTTTTCTGTATGTCCAA
>CABEEJ010002281.1:0-12183 GCA_901482245.1 Timema douglasi | reverse complement strand
TGCCTCCAACTCACCTGAGGCATGTATCATGCTCTTGGTCCAACTACACCCCCTCCCAAACATCCTGATGCCCCTCCAAATTAAGACGTTGCCTCCAACTCACCTGAGGCATGTATCATGCTCTTGGCACAACTACGCCGCCTCCCAAACATCCTGATATATCTCCACATTCAGACGCCACCTCCGACTTACCTGAGGCATATATCCTATCCTTGGTCCAGGCACGCCGCTCCCTTTAGAGCCTGGCCGCCCCCCCAGCACCCAGATGTCCCCCGCCTTCAGACGCCGCCGCCCTACGATGCAGCTAAGCAAGGTCGTCTTGCCGCAGCCACTGGCTCCCAAGAGACCGTATCTGCACACATAACAATGAGACGTTGTTGAGAGGTTGGACTAGGAAATATCAAAGGATTGAGGTCATCAACCACTTTGTCATCGTGACTCGATTCATCGATTACATAAACTGTCTGAACGTCCAACTACATTTTATTGAAAGCTTGTGTGTGATCACTAAAGGAAAAGCCTGTTCAAAGCTTCGAAATTTTGAATTCGGATCTGAATTTGGATTATACATTTCTAAATAGAGATCCCAGCTTCAAAGTTGATGGAATTTTAATTCCAAATCAGAACATAATAGTGAAAATTTGAATAATCTAGAAGTTAGTATAAATACATTATTTGTCCTGACCATAAATAAACTTATGAATTTCGTAATATTCAAAACCTACGCATTATTTGGACATGATTTATTGATCTACTTTAATTTTCTTTACTGGCCTAAATAAAAATAAAAACACAATCTAGTTAGGTATTCGATTTAGATTTGATAACATTTCATTATAAAATATTTTATTGGTAACATTTTCACTAAGAAATATTCGATTTGGGTGCGACTAAAAACATTTTAAATATTAAAAGTTCGATTCTGGACATTTTAACTAGGAAATATTCTATTTACATTCGATTCGAACAACTATTTTAAAATGTTCGATTCAAATTTGTTTCGAGTTAGCAAACAAAGATTCTGATAAGATTCGAAATTTAAAAACGTTGATTCTCAAAGGTTTACGAGACATTTTGATTTATATTAAATAAAATTATTATATTTCGGTGTAAAAAGTCAGCAAAAAAATGCTGACAAATAACTCAAATATAAATATTGTAGTGCTATGAATAGAAATATTAAGGCTACAATAATGTATTCTTTATTTTAATTTTGGTCATATATGTTAGTTATAATAGCCAGTTCAAACATTTATTTTATGTCACTTTTTTCAAAGCACCACGTCTTACTACCCATTCACGTTATACGCATTTACGTTAATGTGTTGAGGATGAGTAAGGTTAGATTTAGAGTAAGTGTACCCGCATTTTAACGAAATAATAATAATTTTTTAATATTTCGGGAAAAATCTCAGTACATCCGACTGAAATTCGAACCCTGATCCAGTCTGACACAAGAATAACACCTTAGTCCATGTGACCACCGATTTGTTTGTTTTTTACACTAGCACCGATGGCACCATGGTAAAAGGAGTCAGGCTCGCAATATACTGAAATGTAGGCGACTAGAAGGTTGAAGTTCGAATCTTAGCTTGTTGAATTAGGGACGGTTTACAAAATCCGATGTATTTGTGGGTTTTCCCCACATAGGGCCTACCCCATACTCTCAAATCCGGATGAATTTTTTCTAAAATACTTATTTTTCTAACTCCTTAAAACTCAACTGTGTTAAACCATGGTATAAAACATAATCATTAAAATATAATAATATTCCAGGCAGCTTTAACAGGCAGGGTTGTAGGTCAAGGTAGGCAGCTTTAAGAGGCAGGGTTGTAGGTCAGGTAGGCAGCTTTAACAGACAGGGCTGTAGGTCAAGGTAGGCAGCTTTAACAGGCAGGGCTGTAGTTCAAGGTAGCCAGCTTTGACAGGCAGGGCTGTAGGTCAGGGTAGGCAGCTTTAACATACAGGGCTGTAGGTCAAGGTTGGCAGCTTTGACAGGCAGGGCTGTAGGTCAAGGTAGGCAGCTTTAACAGGCAAGGTTGTAGGTCAAGGTAGCCAGCTTTGACAGGCAGGGCTGTAGGTCAAGGTAGGTAGCTTTAACAGGCAAGGCTGTAGGTCAAGGTAGGCAGCTTTAACAGGCAGAGGTGTAGGTCAAGGTAGGCAGCTTTAACAGGCAGGGCTGTAGGTCAAGGTAGGTAGCTTTAACAGGCAGGGGTGTAGGTCAGGGTAGGTAGCTTTAACAGGCAGGGTTGTAGGTCAAGGTAGGCAGCTTTACAGGCAGGGGTGTAGGTCAAGGTAGGAAAATTTAACAGGAAAGCCTGTAGGTCAAGATAGGCAGTTTTAACAGGCAGGGATGTAGGTCAAGGTAGGCAACTTTAACAGGAAAGCCTGTAGGTCAAGGTAGGCAGCTATAACAGGCAGGGCTTTAGATCAAGGTAGGCAGCTTTAACAGGCAGGGTTGTAGGTCAAGATAGGCAGCTTTAACAGGCAGGGTTGTAGGTCAAGGTAGGCATGCTTTAACAGGCAGGGCTGTAGGTCAAGGTAGGCAGCTTTAACAGGCAGGGGTGTAGGTCAAGGTGGGCAGCTTTAACAGGCAGGGCTGTAGGCCAAGGTAGGTAGCTTTAACAGGCAGGGGTGTAGGTCAAGGTAGCCAGCTTTGACAGGCAGGGCTGTAGGTCAATGTAGGCAGCTTTAACAGGCAGGGTTGTAGGTCAAGGTAAGCAGCTTTAACAGGCAAGGTTGTAGGTCAAGGTAGGCAACTTTAACAGGAAAGCCTGTAGGTCAAGATAGGCAGCTTTAACAGGCAGGGCTGTAGGTCAGGGTAGGTAGCTTTAACAGGCAGGGTTGTAGGTCAAGGTAGGCAGCTTTACAGGCAGGGGTGTAGGTCAAGGTAAGCAGCTTTAACAGGCAAGGTTGTAGGTCAAGGTAGGCAACTTTAACAGGAAAGCCTGTAGGTCAAGATAGACAGCTTTAACAGGCAGGGCTGTAGGTCAGGGTAGGTAGCTTTAACAGGCAGGGCTGTAGGTCAAGGTTGGCAGCTTTGACAGGCAGGGCTGTAGGTCAGGGTAGGTAGCTTTAACAGGCAGGGCTGTAGGTCAATTAGGTCAAGGTAGGCAGCTTTAACAGGCAGGGGTGTAGGTCAAGGTAGGCAGCTTTAACAGGCAGGGGTGTAGGTCAAGGTAGGCAACTTTAACAGGAAAGCCTGTAGGTCAAGATAGGCAGCTTTAACAGGCAGGGGTGTAGGTCAAGGTAGGCAACTTTATCAGGAAAGCCTGTAGGTCAAGATAGGCAGCTTTAACAGGCAGGGTTGTAGTTCAAAGTAGGCAGCTTTAACAGGCAGGGGTGTAGGTCAAGGTAGGCAGCTTTAACAGGCAGGGTTGTAGGTCAAGGTAGGCAGCTTTAACAGGCAGGGCTGTAGGTCAAGGTAGGTTGTAGGTCAAGGTAGGCAGCTTTAACAGGCAGGGTTGTAGGTCAAGGTAGGCAGCTTTAACAGGCAGGGTTGTAGGTCAAGGTAGGCAGCTTTAACAGACAGGGTTGCAGGTCAAGGTAGGCAGCTTTAACAGGCAGGGGTGTAGGTCAAGGATAGGCAGCTTTAACAGGCAGGGTTGTAGGTCAAAGTAGGCAGCTTTGACAGGCAGGGGTGTAGGTCAAGGTAGGCAACTTTAACAGGCAGGGGTGTAGGTCAAGGTAGGCAACTTTAACAGGAAAGCCTGTAGGTCAAGATAGGCAGCTTGCTTATGGCGGCAAAAAGGAAATGTATTATATAAGTATTTAAAAAAAATGCATTTATAGCAGCAATAATATTTCTGTTAGAGTTGCTAAAGCTGAGGGATACTTTTCCAAGTTATAAATTATACAGACCTACATTCAATGCACCACGCCACAAGAAAGATTACGCAGACTTGCACTTCTCTCAAATTAATCTAAACTAATCCCAAACATTTGTGCTTAAGGAATTAGTAGAACAGTTTGCTACGATTAAAGCATGACAGTTTAATTTTTAAGGTAACAGTGTTTTATAGCGAAACTTTTTTTTTCTGCCAAAACAAATAAAATATTATTTCAGTAGAAAAAAAAAGAGTGTGATTAATTTTCTTCACACGGTGATATCAACAGTTGTTGAATATCTGTCATGAGCATAGCAGCATTAGTTTATAAACTTATAAAATGAACAGAAACACTCTTGACAGATATTCAACAACTGTTGATATCACCATGTGAAGAAAATTAAACTATATGTTTTTACTGAAAAATATTTGATTGTTGTTTTTTTTTACCAGAAAAATGATTTGATATAAAAATTACAAAAACATTACCTTTTTTCCTGTTTCACCTGCACTCCCACATTAAACCGTTGTTTCTGTACACTTATACTTTAAATTTGTTTATCTATGTTGGTATTTTTGTGTAATGTTTTTAAAATTAATAACAAAAATATTGTTTCTTGTATAAATACATGAATCATGAGATTTTTTAAAATATTTTATTAATATTATTTTGCACCATGTCTTACAGGCCGTTGGGGTGATACACTTTTTTTAAAAAAAATATTTTTTTAATGTCTTGAGAGGTGAGGGCGTCATTTTCACGTGACAAAAGGCATGAGTCGGCCCTCTATGCAAGCAGAGTTGAAAAAAGAAACGTCACTTGTTCACATGCGAGGAAGAACCTCCTGGAGATGAACTCACATGCATCCCTTGGGGACTGTCATGTTGAGACCGTCCAGGATGACCGTGGGTGACTTCTTGGTGCCGTAGTGCTTGAAGGCACTCCGCACGCAGACGGCGTGTTGCCGTCTGGTGAAGACGGTGGAATTCTGCGACCGGAGCTGGCGACGTCTCGTTATGACGTCCATACTCTCCAGCTCTGTCATACCTGCAAATACAGGGTCAGAGGGGGTGAGCAGGGTCTGCTACTGTCCCACGTGTGGATACATATATATCATGTGGGTGCTACTGTTAGTGGCCCACGTGGGAATATCCATCTATCATGTTTTTTAGCATACCGTTATACTACCCATTCGTGTTATACGCCTATGTACTAATTACGCTAATGGTTTTAGGGAATATGGAGGTTATATTAATAGGAAATGTGATCGTATTTGTGTAAAGAGAGAGAGAGAGAAACATTTTGGGAAAACCACCCTCAGTACACCCAGCCAAGATTATAACTCCGATCTCCCCGTCATCGGCAGTCGAGTCTAACACGAGAGGTGACGCCTTAGACCACGCAGCAACCTAGCCGGTTTAACGTGTGTGCTATCTTCACAAATGTGGATAAATCTATCTCGCGTGTGGATAAAACTATCTCAAGTGTGTTCTATTGTGTCACTAGAACACGAAACCGACTGTACGTGAGCTCCACGTGGCACCTGGTTTCGTATCAAGGACCGCCACTGGGGCAACTAAGTTGCTGACATCGAAACGACCTTGACTTGTTTCCAAATAATAATAATAATAGGTTGAAAGAGTTATACAAAGCTCAGACCAATGGTAGCCAAAAGATTGAGTTGATGTCAAGGTTCAAACTACTAGCTCTGACCCGAGAGAGATCACTTAGATTGCACCCCGGACCCCCATCCCCATCCCCTCAATATTAAAATATTAATATACCAACGTTTTTGCACATATTTTGCACCCTTAGGCACCCAAATATTACGTTTTGCACTCTAACGCCTGAGACAGTACGACTATTTTTGTTTTGAGGAGGTGGGGGGCAAGTTAAGAGTGCCCCCTCCCCATTATCAAAATGTTTGGTTTTTTAAATGCCAATCCAAAAGTTTTGATCAAACCCAAAAATGGCGTTTTACACCTTAATTGTTTTGCAAGGAAAAAATATTTTAAAGTGAAAATGGTTTAGGGGCCAAGTTAAGTGTAGCCCCCCCCCCNATGTGCTTGGTTCGAGTCTCAGCCGAGTAACTAGGGGTGCTTATCCACATTAATATTCTCGCTATAGTTTCCCCAAATATATCGCAGGCAAATACTAAGGCATGTCATATAATCCCCCCCCCCCTTTCCTTCTTCTTACCTACTTCTTAAAGCAATGTTTCTCAAAGTGTGGTCCGCGGTGGCATATCAAGTGGTCCACAGCATTCCAGGAAGTTTAGTAATAATAATGAATTAAATAATGTTGATTGCATTATAATACAAAAATATGAGATACAAGAGATTAAATAAGAACTATCCTTATAAAATATTTATTTTATCAAAAGGCACACTCACAAAAAAAGAAATCTGTATCAAACTTAAGGTGAGAACAGGTGGTTTTTTTTGCAGTTTTTATAGCAACACTTTTTTGTTGTCAAAATACGAGTATTTCACATATTGCCCCTGTAGTAACATATAATTTTATTTTATTCACATGGTGACCTCAAAAGTTCTTTAATATCTGTCAAGAATGTTCTAGAATTTAATAACCTTTTCTCTTAATTTAAAAAGTTTCTCATCTAATGTCACAATAATGACTGATATTCAACAACTGTTGATATCCCCATGTGAAAAAAAATTAAACTCTACGTTTCTAACGAAGCAATATTTTATTAATTTTAACCGAAAAAATGTTCTGCTATTAAAACTGAAAAAAATTGGTCTTTTCTCGCGTCGCCTACGTACCCACATTTAAGTCAACACATCTAAACAATTATTTATCAAAGTTCTTTGTCTTGTATTTATTATAGTCGTAAAATAGAATTGGCTAAAAAATAATATTTTTTTCCTGGAAATATTTTAAACCCTTTATTTCCTTCCCAGACCCCTCTACTCCCAACGCCCCAATGATCCCCCCCAGTGCACGTGCACCTAACTTCCATATTTGGTAAAACTCCATTACCAAATCTTTGAGAAATACGGCCTTATATGGTTAATAGGGGTGTGTGTGAGGTTGCAGGAACCTCTTTACATTTCACAAATCATTTTATAGTTATATAAATACAAGCAGAACATAAAAAACTCCAACACAAGATAGCTATAATAATAAAAAATGCTGTCATGCACCTCGCAGACTTTCTCACTTCTTTACCTAAAAATACCCGCCTCGGTGGCATAGTTGGCTAACGCGCTAGTTTCGTGTTGAGCTCGACTGCTGAGGACGGGGAGGTCTAGGTTCGAATATCGTTCGGGTCAACTGGGGGTGGTTTTTCCTAAATGGTTTTCCACTCTCCCTCCACGCAAATGCAGGTTCACTTCCTCTGATTCAACCTTCCCAATTCCTAATCCATTAGAGTAATTAGTACTTAAAGCGTATAACCCGAACGGGTAGTAAAACGCGGTGCTAAATATTATTATTAATTAATATAAACTGTTACAGAAACGTTGAGAAAAGAATAACATCACTGTTCACCAACGATCAAAAACAACCAATTTCACATTTCCAAAAAATCCCATAAAAATATATGTATGTATTTGCTTATAGCTCAGATAATGTTAGTTTTATAATAATATATTTCAAATAAAAGTTTAAAAAAAAAAAAGATTGTTTTAATAGTCTTACAACTTTGAAGTGATAAGTTATTTCGTATATTCAAGAATTGTGGGGATAATGATCAAAAATGGGAGATTTCCGCTCATGTAAGTACCCTCTAGTATTTTTTTTTTTGCAGAAAAATCATATAGGTACGTCTTTTGTTTTATGATGTTAAACAGTGTCTTGACGCGAATTTTAATCAAAATTGTCAGAGCTCAATTTGAGAAAATAGTTGTTTTTTTCTCTTTTATACGTTAAGTAAACTACCCTTAAATTTAGGGTTGGATAGATGATACAAAAAAAATAATCAAATGGGGAACTTTATGGGATAAAAAGTTTTCGACAGATCGGTAAAATGGTTTTGTCTCTAAGCTGAGATAATGACAAACAGAAAAATGCCCTTGTGAGAACCACTTTTTCGGTTTCACGGGGGTCACACAATTCTCTTTGTTTTTAAATATTTGATTCGCGTTCACATTGAATTTAAAAATTGTGCTTTGCACAGCCCTTGGGTTTAATCTATTCATTTTCCCTTTGCGTCTTACCACTCTTCCGGACTACCCACATTCAAATACAACAAAAGATATAAGGTGGAAGGTATAATTTAGAATAAGTGTACCCACAATCGCGTGTAGGTAGAAATTTAGAGACCATTAAAGGAAAAACACCCTTAGAACACCAGGACGGGATTCGTATTTCGACCTCCTTGAATTGGTGAACTACAGTAGCCCCGTGACTTCTTTGGTGCTGACTGACAACTCACAGCTGACTTATGACAGTCAACATTTAGGTATATACCTAAATTTTGACTGTCATGAAGTGACAGCTGCTAAACACATGTTTTTGCAGATCATATGGTTCGGCGTAGGGATACATAATTTGGTCTGCTAACTTTTCAAAGCTGTCAGTCAGCATCAAAAAAGCCATGGGGCTACTGTAGAATATATATGAGCTTGACGTTCATTCTGTGTTCCCACCGATGCGTCTAGGTGGTCAGTAAACTTTGTGACCCACTTTAGTGACCACGTGATCTAACGCGCTACTCTCGTATTAGAAGATCAGGGTTCGAATCCTTGTTGGGTCTACTGAGGGTATATATTCTTAGATTATTTTACACCCTCATTTCACGCAAACATGGGTACACTTTATCCAAATTCAACCTTCCACATGTCAAGCACATTAATGTATTTAGTAAATATGCGTACAATCCAAACGGATATATATATATATTTAAAAAAAATGGAAGTCTGGGAAATGGGGGTTTGATTGCTATGCTCTTTGGTAAACAAGAGATTTATTTTTTCTCACTACAGTTTATTATTTCGTGTCACAAATCTTTTAACGTTTTAAGTTAAGGCCTTTAGGTCGCGGAGCTATTCAAATAAGACTCAAAAAATTACGCGACCAATAACAGTAGCTTGAACGTCAACGCTAATGTGTTTCAATAGCGGCCCGCTCAACGGGGAAATCCTCACCCGAGAATGCAAGTGTTCTAGGTCCAATTTTTCACTTTTGTATTAAAGAGCATTGAAGTTTGGCCTTGTGTATAAAACCATTGTTACTAGATGATAACTAGAGCTTGTATCTTCTTAAGTAATTATATAGGTTAATTGGTGGTCTAGGGGTAAGGTGTCGAACTTCTGTGCTAGAGGTCCGGGGTTCAATCCTCGGTCCCGGCACATATTTATCTGATTGCCAAACCCTTCCTTCATCTCTGACAAGACATCTTGTGAATGCGGGGAATGCCAGGCCTCCACTCGTGGTTCGGATTCCACGTTAAACTGTAGGTCCTCCATTTCATCTCACAATCACCCTACGATTACACATTAGTGTAAGTGCGTATAAACTGGACGGGTGGTAAGACGTGGTGCTAACAATAATAATAGTAATAATAATATAATGGTTTCAATTTAACCTCAGGTGAATCATATGCGTTCTAAATAAACGTACACACCAAATAACTAAAATTTAACCATTTTAGAGATAGAACACTTGTATTCTCAGGTGACGAAATGTTTGCTAACTGTCTTAACGACGTGTCCGTGGTTAGTTACTGGAAACTCAAAATGCTAGTCACCGGGGCTACCTCAGTTACAAACTCAATCATATTGAATGAACAATTATTGAACATTAATTAATATACTATTCACAGTGGCTTTCTTTCGACACACTGTACAATGCTATAACAACTATACAACGCTATAAAGTTTGCATCAGTTTGTTGCAGTCCCTTTACCGCGACGAATAGAAGATTATTATTATTATTATTATTATTATTATTATTAATAGTCAGCAATTTATATTACTTTCAATGTAAGTATGAATCCAAAATCTTCTTTGGTTACGTCTCTTATATCTGTCATCTATCTTATTATTACAATAGATTGACTTTCTAAGTATTGTTTCACAAGTGTAGCTTGTTAATATGTCTATGGACTTTAAAATAAATATTTATTTGTCTATGATTTGTTTTATAGAGAAAAAAAAAAGTTCTTTGCTCTTTGTTTTGATTATGTAGAATAGTTTCGGCATGTTTTGGTTGCGATTTAATAAATTAATGAATAGTATTTTAGATAAAACTATTCTTATATCTCTGCTTAACTATTACGTAAAACTTCGTTACGTCGCGCGGGTAGAAGATTGGTGACAAGAGAGAACAGAATTCTCCCATCACTCGAGTCAATGGACATTATATTATCAAATATATTAAATGTTCTAAAAGACCCGAAGAAGGTTCTTGTAGTTAAAGAGTACAAAATTGATTGAAATTCCGCCACTTTTGGGTCGCACCGTGTCTGAAACGTAACAACCAGTTATTGACTAGTTTGTGACTTCAATCACCAACCAGTCAGATCAAAGTTGTGTAGTTACGTGGGCAAAAGGCCTAAATGTATTTATTTTCAAATAAAGTTGCGGTGTAGTTTACCTTATTTTTTAAAAATTATTTCAAACCTTATTCTTCCATTGTTTACAATAAAAAAATACATGCTATCCCTCACAATATCTCATACCGTAAATAAAATATATTATTTTTCCGATATGTTGCGTGTGTACAAATTTTTACATCGACATTATTTGAAAACGCTGAAAAATCACGAACTGTCCAGTTTCGACCGGCTTCTATCAAATTCAGATGGACGAGTTTTTAATGTGTGTGTATTTTTATTTCATCAACGTTTTTTTTGGTGACCAAATCAGTTAGTGGTATAACGTATCTTTCCCAAGCATCGGGCCACTCCCAAGCTACAAGGAACCAAATCAAATATTTGCTGTGCACCAGGAACTGAGAGATTCTTCTGAGAGTACAAGGGATGTGTGTGTGTGTGTGTGTGTGTGTGTGTGTGTGTGTGTATGTGTTGAGTGTGTTAATGTCTGAACAAACACTCTCGATTCACATAAATTCTGGGTAAACACATGCACACATGGCGAGAGTAAATAAAACACAATGCGGGTGCATTCACTCAGTGGCGTAGCCATGAATGCACATGGGAGGGTCATTCATTCTCACTTCGTGACGGACTATCTCAACATCCGGAATGATCCTTAAGGAGGTCGCCTCGGTAAGCATGAATACATTGCCGTGGATAAGAGATCGAGGTTCGACTCTCGCTTGGGTGAACTGGGGGTGGTTTTCCCCTAAATGGTTTTCCACTCTCCATCTACGAAATGTGGATTCACTTCCTCTAAATTCAACTTCTCAATCCATAACCAATTAGCGTAATTAGTATTTAAGCGTATAACCCAAACGGGTAGTAAGATCCGGTGCTAAATATATAATAGTAATAATAATAATAACAATAATGCTGTTTCTGAGCTACATCAATCTGTAGCTCTGTTTGCGGAAATATTAGCCAGTATTAATGGAGACAAATGAATTGTATCTCCTCAGATGATTCTTTCTTCCGACACCTCACACAAAAACAGCCCAAATGAAAATCCTGAATCGTATCTCCAAATGGCGGACTTTTTAAGTTTTAATTCTAATGCTTATTCTTACTTTAATTCATCGAAAGACTGCTAGAAAGCAGCAGTAGCGACAAACTTTTGATTTATTATTAGTACATCACATGTCTAATAGAGGGCAGCACGGGGTAAAATTAGTCAAATCATTGGAAATGAATCAATTTATGGATGGTTTTTATTTTCTTCTATGTTGGAGAAAAATTAAAAATCATACCGTATTGTATCATGTATTTTAGAATTTTAACGGGAAATATACGGTTTGTATATGTATAATTATTTTGATTTTATATTCATTTATGCAGTCTATGGAACATACAATATTTTTATAATTTTTATAGCTGCATAAATAGTATGCCAAAAATAAAAATTGAGGGTACTTTTACAATAAAAGACACAAAAGGAATACCGTTGTTCAGGGGATGCCCAGATGTACTTTACATCCTTTCGGCGGAAGCGCTTCTCATGTCCCAATGAGGTGAGAGGAGGATGGTAGTGAATATGATGGGGCGGGGCCAAAGATGATCTTAACACCAACTTAAACCTAATCAACCAAACTCTGGCACCGTGGGAATTATTTCCCTTTCGAGGAAAATACCCGGGTGCTAGCCGGGAACCGAACACAAAACCAATAATTCAGCAGTTAGCGGCTCTGACCACTATACCACGAGGCCTGTTATTATTATTATCATCACCGCGTCTTACTAACCGTTCGGGTTATACGCACTTACGCTAATGTGTAATGGTAGGGTGATTGTGAGA